>APFE030325945.1:141372-250760 GCA_000404065.3 Pinus taeda | reverse complement strand
GCAGCCACGTCTTTCCTTGGCTAAATCACGTATTTCCAAGCTACAATGTGGGCAAACTCATTGGCATACTCAATCCCTGATTTGTGCAAGATCTGGTGCACAACTATAGTCACAACTGATAGCAATCTGATTCTCTAACACCTGTCCCTGCTGAACTGAACATGCACTGACATGCAACTGAGTTAACTGATGTATTCATTAGTTGTATTATGAGTTAATAACTTGTGAATTATTAATAACTAATTCACCCAACTCATCTCTAGTCTATTTTCCAGTTAGACTAAATACAACTAGTTTAACAAAGCTAAACTGAACACAACTCCATCAACTGCACCTCCAGTCCACTAAACTCAACTCACTTGAGTTCTAACTGAAGTCCTGCATGCAAATATTCAAACTAACCCATAAGAACCACGTATTTCCTTCATGAATTGCATGTGCACATCGTAAGCTCGACTGAAGTGGCTCCAAGAGAATAAGACAAAGTTTTATAGTCCTAAATTATTATTGTGAGATCCTAATATTTGACTTTTCTATTTTTGACAGCCCAGTCTAAAAATAGACTTGATCCACTCCTGTGATAATCACACTTTCATCAAAATAGAAGTCCATCTATTTTTCAACTTGAATCAACTCATCCATAAACAGCAACCTGCAATCCATAGACATGATCCATATGTCTAAAAATAGACATAGTCTAAAAAATAGACTTGCGCCAAAAATAGCCTGCGGGCCCACTTAGTGAAGGCGACTCTTTTCACTAAGCTCCATCATCTTGTTGCAATCTCAACAGTATGCCTAGATTCTGGCCAGAGCTAACCAACCTGCTATCCGGCCTTTAATGCACCCAATAGCGGCCTCATCATACATATCCGGCCTTTAATGCACCCAATAACGGCCTCATCATACATGCATGCCCATGCCATCCATCGTTTCTTCGGGAGCTTGGCAACAATTTTTTCCGAGAACGGGTGACCCACCACCTCTGAGCTAGAACCCGCTATGCTGGTGCATTTTCAAACCAACGCTCGCGCATTTTCAAAAGATCCCTCGTGCGAAACATTCATTCGCTCCATTCGCGCTCCCTGAACAGGTCCTCTGCAACCCTCTCGAGCATTCGTTTCTCTTGCTCACAGTGCTTGCTCACCTTGCATGTCTGCTCACGATGTTGAATCCCTTATGAAGACAATTTTTTTAGGATGGGTTAATTTATCTCTTTCTGTGGCCATTTGAGATTGCACAAGAGGAACTCTGCTAGACCGAACCCCACTATAATTACACGGATATTTGGAGCAAACCGAGGTCCTTGAGCTAAAAACACGAATAATTTTGAAGAGTTTAAACAAATTACAAGAGCGGAATAAATCCAATAATAACACACATCGATTTTCGAGTCATAGTCGTATGATGGATAGCCTTGTAGCGGGATAAGTCCTCAATCGGAAGCTAGTTTCTCAAATCAAAACTAGAACAACGTAGCTCAGTGATTTGCAGGGATCTATAATCTATCTCTGTTGAATTATTGGATTTGTTTAGAATTATTTGGAAATACTATGAAATGAATTGGCTCACCAAAATAGTGGATATGGGTTACATTGTTACTGCTTGATTATTGAATGATTAGTTCTGCACTGTAAGACTGTTTGCGCTATTGAAAGACCAGACAACCTTTATGCTAGAATTGCTATCTTATTATTTGAACAGAAAGGAAGTTTTAATATATATATATATATAAAGTAAAAAATTAAAAAACCTTAGTGATCTAATAAAATTTAGGGCAAAAATCTTCCCATAACATTACAGTGTCTCCCCATAACATTTCAGTGGTAACAGAGGAGAAATCGTGCTAGCTTGGATGGTAATTAAACATGCAACCACCGGAAGCAATTTTTTGGTAAAAATATGCAAAATTTTGGAGGAAGCTGGAAGAACAACAAAAAGTCTTTGAGGAAAATGGAAGAGCAGCAAGCAGAAAAAATCAACAGTTTCCCAGAATGGAACACAAGATTAGAAGAATTTAACAAAATGCCACATCTAAGAAAAATAAAATGGGACAAATTCTGGAATAACAACAAGAAAAACGAACCAAATGATACTAATGATAAGTACTACAAAAGAAAGTATAAGGAAAAATGAAGCGAAAGAAAAAGTGTGGGCATAGTTATCTCCCCCTAAAAAGATGGATGATCTGAGGACAATGGGCCCTGTGACTGAAGCATATGAATCAGATAATCAATTAATAGGTGATAAGTGAATGGTGTTATTTCAGAGTATTGCATGGTATATTAGTTGCTGGTTGAAGACTGGTTGGCATATCATCTCATAAATTAGAAATGCAATATTATTTAGTTCTGGGTTATTTGCATTGGTGAATGGTGCTTCTTGTCATTGTATGGTATATATCAGAATTGTATCTTTGGCTGAAGTCTAATATTAAGGTTGTTTTCAGAGATTAGGCTTTCACCTTAGGCTTTCAGAGATTAGGATTTCACCTGTGTAAGGGGCATTTAGGGACATGAAAAGAACTAAAAGAATTTTTCTCTGCTGTTTTAATTTTCAGTTGCAGATATGTCATCTCTTCATGGATTTTGTGATTGATGGTATGAGGTTATAGATAGTTTGTGTGCTGTGGTGGGTATATGTTTTCACAATGGCATTCTCCTCTGTATATTGTTGGATGAATTTGCTATTGCATATGTTACGAATTGAATCTTCTTGTTTGGGCTTTTGGACGAGTTTTTAATATTTATTTGATGTGTAATGAGTTTTGAACCCTAACACCCAACTTAATATAATACAATAACCTATTTTAGCATGGCCCCCAACTCAGCATTATCACCATACAATAATTCATTTTAACATGGATCCCCAACTTTGTATTAATAGGGGTAACGTCGGGGTTCCAAGTTTGCATCAACATGATACAGTAACCCACTATAAAATGGAAAGGGCTAGAACTTTGATCACTTGCCTTGATCTATATATGGCTTAAGCTGAATCATATATTGATTGTTGTATATTAAGCACGAAACATGTTCTCACCCCAGTTTGGGCACAAGAAAAGACAGTTTTAAACCCTCTAGATATAAGCAGGCCCTAAAGTTTGGCAGGCTCAAGATCTTACATATATCAGGGTCCCAACTAGATTGATATGGAAATTGTGTAATTTGTTCCCTTATAAAATACTTTTTAGAAAATGTAAACGTGATGCCTTTCATTTTAGTTGTAAAATTTGTAGATTCCTGATATTTAGTTATGTGAGACATGATTATACACAACTTACAATAGATATTGATGTCAGACGAAAAGTAGTTGCGTTTTCTCCCCATGCAAATTTAGTTGTGTTTTCTCCCCTGCAAATTTATAATTTTTTTCATGTTCTGTATTAATATTTTTTCAATTATGGTTCAAAATTGGGCTGGATGAATGAAAATTAAAAGGGAAAATGTGTTCCAGCATGAAATTTTACTTATTTTCTTGAAGGATTTGATGTATAATCTTGAGTGGCTTTTTCCCACTGATATTTGCTTGGACATATTTTTTTGATTCATTGCCATATTTATGACTGTTTGATTAAACCATTTAATATTGAAATTTATGATATCTTTGTTTCATAGAAATCTTTAATCTTGTGGCTCGGGAGTAGCTGTAGTTTTCATTGATTTTGGTTCATTGCCATATTTCTGACTGTTTGATTAAACCATTTACTATTGCAATTTCTAATATCTTTGTTTCATAGAAATGTTTAATCTTGTGGGTCGGGAGTAGCTGTAGTTTTCATTGATTTAAACATTGAAAGCATAGTTCTGTAGTGCTTTTATAATATTCCATTTGGTAAGGGTTAGTTTAATCCAGTCAAATCTTTTATGTTTTGGTGTTTTTTTGTTATATTTTTTTGTTTAATTTGTTGAAATTTAATAAGAAAGAGTTAGAATCACAAGTTTGAGTTGTAAGATCTACATAATCTAAATATGCATAATCCAGATGTGTGAGTAGAAGGAATTTTCATAGTACTAATCTATTTATATATTCATAAAAACATTTTAATTAATACAAAATCATAATCTTACCGAAAATTATAACCCCCCGAAAAAAAAAAACCAAAACACAAAATAATTAAATTGCACTTAACTAAAATGATCTTCAAACTTGTGTACAATGTTAACAGAGTTAGGGGTTGTTCCTTAATCTTATTTTTGAAGGAAAAAGGTCTTTAAACCTTTGTGCAATGTTAACACAATTCGTTTTGTAGATCCTGATTCCTTAGGCCTCTATGTCAAAGTAAATTTGTCTGTAGTGTAAACAAAGATGGCCATATATAGCGTCATTTTATATACAAGGATTATCCACTGCACTCCATCCCTTCGCAGACCAACCCTTCCTACTACCTGCAGTACCAGTACGAGTCTCGAGAATGATCTGTCACGCATGAGATGTTGTCCTCTGACAGCAGAATCAATGTAAACTGGGTTTTTATGGTATGCAAAATGATACAGGAGTCTCACTGGTTCATGGGCAATCCGCACAACCAAAAACAAAATTTGTTTCCAGTTAAGATATTGATAGATTCTTCATTGATCTTAACTGAGCTTAGAATTTATGTTGTGATCAGGATTTAGTTATAGAGATCATACCCTGTATAAAATTATGGTTTTGTAAAACACTTCCAGGGCTTGCATCACGTTTTGAATTGGATTACATTCTATCAACAATTTTGATTTGTAAACTTTACTGTTCGGTTGACAATCCACATGTCTAATAATCATTACCATGGAGGAAGATAAATGGTCCAGGATTCATGCCGGGACCTCTCGAGGGAATAATATCAACTCCAACACTTTGTATTACTGATAGTCACTAGACTCTGATAACCATTACCTTGGAAAAAGAGAAACAGTCTAGGATTCATGTTGGGACCTCACAAAGGAATAAGTAATTGAAGTGGAGGTTGGATTCACAATCACTGCATGGTAACTTCGTAAACAATGCCTAAGTTAATTTGGGCTGCCAGGATTTGTAATACATTTTTATTTGGGAATTGAAATGGGTCAACATGGAATCAAGGTCTGAATCACTGATTCACATTTGCTAGAGAATGATAATATAGAAGTCAAACTGTCAACCACCACTGGAAGCTCATAAATAGCATTGAAGGTGTTTTGTCTAGAGTATTAATAGAACTCAAACTGCCAACCAACACTGGAAGCTCATGTATTGCATCAAAGGTGGCTTATTTAACTGTTGAATGCCTTCTTAATGTTCCAAAGTTTCTACAGTTTCAATAGTTCCTAAAGTATAGTTTGCCATAAATTAGAAAGGAAACATGTCTTACTGGCTCTTGGGCATATGTTGTGTAATGGGATTATGGCATCGTCTGTGTTGTTCAAGTTTCTACTGTGTAAATAATTGACTTGCTTCCAGATTTTTTGTGCACTGACTATTGCAGCCTATAGATGCACCATAAAACAAGTTACAACAAATATAAAGCAGAAGAGTGTTTTGCCTTCACACAGCTGCTGTGTAAACATCCAACCAAAAAACTATGCCAAGCCCCAGACATCCATACAAGTTGAAAAGAAATAGGGATTTTTTATAACACAATAAAGCTCAAGGAAAAAAATACTACCATATATTTCTAGATTTTCAGTCAATACGTGGTAATATAAAATTCAGGCTTCAAACAATAATTTGGGCCTTGGATCTTCAGACAATACACTCTAAGCTTATTTATCCAACTTTGTTTTTTTCTTGAATCAGGTGGCAGTAACACTAAGCTACATTGAGTTAACAACAACAAAATTTTAAATTAAGTAACACACATTCCAAGTTAGCCCAAGGCCTTGTGCAACAATTATCCCTAAATTACCCCTTTCTAATAAGAGGCAAACAACTAATCATGTTTATCAGGGATAGCAAATGTAGGAAATACATCAACTAAAACATGCAAGATAAATATACTTAATATTAGATTTTTTGTTAATCTTCACATATCCTCTGGACCTGCATCTCCTAGAAAGCAAGGTTTTGTCTTACTGTCTATGTAAGGACAGCTGAATAGTACTTTAGGAAGGTTAACTGACCCTTGCTTTATGAATAGCCCTTGAGGAAGAAAAAATCATTTTAGCCTTTATCTATAGAGAAGTATTGAATACATTTAATTAAATAATAAAAAATATATATAATGAGGCAACAAAAACTATCAAAAAAAGGACAGACAGAGGAGAATGCAATAGAGAAGACAACATGATAATCAGGCAACAACTTGAATAAAAAAATTGTAGTCACAGTCTGTCAGTGTTGGAGAATTCCAGATAATGTAAGGTTGACTCATGCATTTTATTTCCAAAGCACTGCAATTCTCTATCATATATTTTACTCTCTAATATTGGTCCACTGTGAATACATCATTCTTTTTGCTAAAATTAAAATATTTCAGTGGATGGTATCTCTTTGATTTGCTGTACATTCATGCCTTAATCAATAAATTTGATTCCAATTGCTGAGCACTCTAGTGTTGCGAACACAAGCTCAATATCTCTCTTTGATCACTGAATTTTTTTCTAATATTTGGTACCAAAGCTAATGGTCTGCTCATAAGGAAGGCCAGACTTTAATTTTCAGGTTGGTTACCTATTTGAAAAATAACAAGCAATACAACAAACACCCATGCAAATTAGAAGTCTCAAAGTACCCCAGAACCATGGCTATAGCTAGCTTGACTTTCTTCTTTGTCTAAAATAGATCTGGTTGTAAAATTTAACAGCATGGGATTTCATCTGGAAGCTGCAAATGGGAATTCCATTATTGAACAAGATCATTTAGCATTCTGGAAGAAGGTGAAGTCAAACATACCATATGAACTGCAAGAATCAACAAATGGGAAACTAATAACCACAGGGCTCTTACTTGTAGCATTTTTAGCATTAATGATCAAATGACTCACATCAGCAGTGCCAAAACACCAAAAGAAAAATGGGGCACACGTGTGTGAAAATAAAGCTGTAACTGTGAGATTTGTCTGAGGGAACTTCACCAAATAAAGAGGAGGCTCCTAATATGTAGCCAAACACAACAATCAATTGAAATTCAAGTTGTTTAACATTTATGAATATCAAGCTGTCATCCTAAGATATAGCTGAGGAAGTTTTCACAAATAAAGATGACAACATAAGATGTGGCCAACAACATCAATCACTTCAAAAAATTGTTAGAGATGCTAGCACCTGTTGAGGCACCAATTCAAAATGTACATGCAGTCATCGCCTTGCTTACATTACTAGCCTAATCTTATGACAATCTGGTCACTTCATTTGACATAGAGCCGAGATCGCCATAATAATGCAAGAGAAAACATGAAAGAAATATTCAAGGTTGATAACAAAAAACACAGTTTTCTTTCAGCAAGTAGGAACAAGAAGTTCGAGAAAAAGGTTGTTGATCTGATACGAAAATGAGATTCACTTGCAATTATATTTTTTTATTGCTAAAATAGCAAGGCATAATTCATTTATTGCAGAAAGCAATGGCACCACACCAAAGAAGCATTGGAAAATGTTTTCAATTGAAAAGGAGGATAAAGCAAATGTGGCAATTTCATTTGTTTCCAATATTTCAGATTTTTCTAGAGGTTCCTAGGCTCCAGAGATGCTACTTAACACATATCACCATGAACAAAGCAATTTATTTCATACACCAAAGTTCCAAAGATGAAATTTCTCAAAACTGGAAACAACAGGGTCACCCCATAGGTAGTATATCTCAAAAAATTAGTTTCTGGAATGAAAACTAAGAAAAGATACATTTGCAAAAACAGGTTGTGGATTCCAACTCTGTACCAATCCATAATCTCTAACATCAAAACTTTGAAAGAATGGATGAGAACACAACATGCATTGCTTTAAGAGAAAGCACAAAGATAGCAACACATCCTTGCTTATTGGGTTCAACTGATCTGGAAAATCTGAATTGCTTCCCCTGCTTGCCGAGGTTTAAGGAATGTTACAAGCCAAGTTAAATGAGGAACATCTTCATTGGTACCAGGAATTTAGCCTTAGAGTGCATGGATTGTCCCCTCCTTCAGCCCTATGGGATTTGCTATATACAAGTCCATCCTTCCTTCATGAGTCATGACACATTGGACTTGAAGGAAATAGCATTAAGTATGCATAGATGGGTTCCAACTCCACAATTTTCAATCATTTCTAGACACCAAAGGACTGACTTTGAGCATGTCAATAATTTTCACCAATTTTCACAAAAGACCAATTTTCACCAATTTGCACTGAAATTCATTTTGTATTAAAGCAGCATGCCAAAATCACATCTACAGTAATGAGATAGCCTGATATATAAGAGTTCCAATTCTGCCTTTATATACAATACCCTATACTGTTATCCAAAAAGGATGTATCAAGATTATAGTAGCAAAAAGGCAAATAACCATTTTCTGGAGTTTGTGAGAGTTCAGCCAACATTTACACAGAGATTTTATATGCTTTGAGTTCAACAAAAAGATTTCAATATCTCAATACGATAACCACACAAAATTGAAGTTACAAAATGTTGTACATATCCAGAGACATGTTCAACCCGTCATGCACACAAGATGTTCTTGGATCAGGAGAGACCTTTATAGGGTTATGCCCATATTTTATTCATGAATACTTATCAACTCGAATATTTGTCTTCTTGCCATTGATTGCTGGCACTTTGATTGCTCTTTTCACTCGCTATTTCCTGTAAAACAAATTGAGAAGAATGTTGTCAAATGCTTTTGGTTAATCCATTACAAAACAAATTAACAATATAGGTTCACTTAAAATATAAATAGAGATTTTCATTCATACAAAATTTCATTCATAAAAGTTATAACATTTTCATCAACCAACTTTTCTTACCACAAAGTTTGAAGGCATGTGACTAGATTGTCCCTCCTCTATAGATAGAGCAACTGTAGGTAAAATGTTCATTGGAAGTGTGTAATAGTTGTGTAGTTCCTGGGCAATGGATTGAGGCATGTTGGATGTCATAAATGAACAAGGTATAGAGTGCGAGCGGCGATACAATCTGAGTGGTTGTACAATAGGGAGCATCACTCTAGGGTGTGGAACCAAAATGTTATGGGTTGAGGTAGGGTGCCCAATGAATGAATTTGGTGCAAATGGTGGAAACAACCAGGGGGTTTGATGATCAAATGGGAGGGGTGGGCGTGATGAATCAAATGGAAAATGAATCAATGAGCTCCCCATATTTGGATTCACATTATTCTCATAAAATAATCGAATTTGACAATTTGAAGTATGATGAGATGTGGAATCTTCAACTGTAACAAAAAAAAACACATTGTTATGCAATTGCATTGAAGGCGATGAAGATAATGATATTTTGAATTTCACATAAAATGATACATCAATTGATATTTCCATACCAGTATTTCGTAAAATAGAATGTTGAACCCTTCTAGATGTGTGGTCCAAATTGATTTCTTTTGTAGAAGAGATCTCCAATTGTTCATTCATGCTTCTTTTCCTTCCACGACACCGTCCAACCTCTAGAAACTGTGGTTCATCTTTTCTTGGTTTCAACACACGAACACTTTGCCCCCTTTTTTTTTATTGGGCTCAAGAACCTATGTCGCCTCTTGGTAGTGACCTTGGATGGAGTTACAACATTTAATTTCTTATTATTGTACTCTTGGCTTGCATTTTCTACTAATTGATTTAGTGCATATACCTGCTCCAAAGTTGTGGGTGTTATTTGTAATAAGCCCCTCAATTTCTTATGAGTTGATGAAATCACAAGTTTAATTTCCTCATCGCTAGTTAGGGCACTATTCGGCCTTACGATGGTTGAATTAGTGGAAGGAGAAGGTGGAAGGTTCATTTCAATTTTTGGGGTCATTACAAATGATTAATTTAAATCAAGTAAATATCTAAGTCTTTCTGTAATAGACCTAGAGACATTAGGCAATTCATTGCCCCCTGAAACATTTCTAGTCACTAACATCTCAACTTTCAAAATATGCTTACAAATATTGCCATTTAGGGCCCATTTGAAATTACAAAAGTTTAGGTTCAGCCCTTTATTGATGACATGATACCATGTATCGTGAGTCTCCATAGTTTCGCTACGAACCAAATACTCACATTCATTGTTTCCATCAGCCACACAATCTTCATCTGGGATATTCTTTGCTTTGCACTTAAATTTATTTGTTGCTCGGTTTTTGAAGCTCGGACAAAACTAGTGTTTTTAAGACGTTGCATGTGAATGTAATACAACTCAACCTTTTTCAATAACAGATGCAACAACCAATCCACCCTTCTATGGGACACATTGTTCTTCTCACAAAGGTACCTTTGCTTTAGATACCGGTGATAAGATTCGATAGCATTATTGTATCCTGGTTGGAATGTGGGAAGTCCCTATATGATTTTGCCCACATATATGGAAAAAAAACATATATTAGATGCGAAGAAACAATAGAAAATGGTCCATTACAAAATGAACTGATAAAATGCAACTTTAAGAAACTTACATAATTTGTTGTTGCCTAACCAGTTGGTCACAAAATAATCCAAAAACACAGTCTCTTCTTTGACTTCATCAAAGAAACTTTGAATTTTATGTTGCACAGATTCATCATCTTTACACAAATGCATGATTTCTCCTAAAGCACGGAAGATACAAACTTTATTTTCCTTTCCCCTAACTTTAGTTCCAACATTTTTCAACCACGCTCTACGGACATGCCATACACACAATAACAGTGTAGAGTTTGTGCAATTCCTGAAATAATATAACATTATAAGAGAATATCCTTGAACATTATTGCTTTTTATCTCTTCTAAAAAGAAAAAAGCTGGTTCACCTTAATGCCTCGATTTCCCCTGTTACATCATCTGTGATGACAACTCGGACATGCCAATCTGGGTTTTCCTTTTTCCCATTTGCAAATAATTGTGACATCCATTTACAGATATCAGGAGTAACATTCCGTGATGATATTACCCATGCCACTGGAATCCCATTGTGATGATCATCAAAAACCATTATGGTGTACAGTTGATACTGCATTATAATAAGAAAATAAGATTATAAGCATATAAGAGGACGACATTGAAATGAAGTTGAATAAATGAAGTTTTGGTAAATATGTTTACCCCATATTTATTAGTGCTGAGAGTGGAGTCCATTGATAATATGTTGTTGTGTGAGTGTTTCACTATCATTGAAAGCATCCACTTAGTTTGTATGCCTATAATGAAAGGGATGTTTTTAACAACATCTTGTTGTTGGTAGAAGAAAAATCTCTCTGGGCACTCACTAACCCAACAATCCACACTCATTGGATCACTTTCACGCCTCACATACTTTAGCCTTTTGATATTATTGTACATGTTTGACACATCCTTTCTTGTGATAAAAGAATCTCGAGGTGCCCTTGTGAAGAACTCACTAGATCCATACCTTACATCAAAGATAAATTTGTCCCAAATCATTGTAGCATTAAAACCATCACGAATCAAATCTTCAAAAATGTTTCGTATATTCTCTGTTAAAAGGTGCAAAATTGAATTTCTTGGGCATGTCATTTGCCTCATTTCCATGACAAACCACAATTTTCTCATCAATATGTCTGCATGTTGTATATATTAGAACAACATCATTTGGTCTAAGAGCAAGTCGTTGCATAATAAAGTGACACTTACAACCAACTTTAATGCTGTGACGTGGAAGACATTTTTTAGTTGTAGATCCAAGTTTAGCTACATTGTTGGCTTGTACATGATTTGGACCATAGGCACACCAATATCTGGTGATCACGAATTTACAAAAAATTAAATAAAATATTTATGCATGTTTTGACATAGTGAACTTAAAATCAAAATAATATATATATATATAATAATATATATATATATATATATATATATAGATATATATATATATATAATATATATTATATAATATACAGAGAGAGAGAGAGGACTCACACAACATATTCTAGATATGTTGAAGCATTTGTCTTCTTGATATCCTTCACATCTTTAATTTGTTGAGTTTTAGCAATAAATTGAGTAGGTGTACTTTCCCTCAATTACTCTCCACTTATAAAATCCTGAAGTTGACAATATGGAATAAACACGACTTGGTCTCCTGCTACTTCTGTCCATGTCAAATCTTCCGCTGAAGACTCTGTCATTCCTTTTGGGTCCTTAACCTCCAACTCATTAATGAAGTCCCACTTCTTCATTCTTCAAATCCCTATACAAACGGGCGAACACGAATATTGACTAAACATATGAGCGACAGTTCATGTTATAAATATTGAACACCACTTGAAGTGCAATTTTCTGTAGTGTGTACAATTTACACTCAAGACCCCACTAGATATAACCACATTTAGAGCATAATTCACTATCTCCCCTTCATCTTTTTCTACCCATACACAAAACAATATTATATACTTTCAAATGCTTCATCTTGGTATAATCAATACATTGCTGAAAGAAACATAACAACATGCAAAATCTGCTGCAAAGAAAATCCAACAACTCCTTGGCAAATATGGATCATGACATGGGTTTATATTCCGAAGACCCAACCCTATTACTCAAACCTCTGTCTATGTAACTGAATTTTCAACAGAACCCTCAAGCAAAGGCGAATTTCCTAAAAGAGTTGGACAGCTAGAATGCCAGGTACGGTGTTTGTATTCTCCACAGACTGTGAGAATTAATGCAATCTTATGTTCCTAAAAGTTTGAATGTTTCACTGCCTTTTTGACATTAGGGCTCATGTGAAATGAGTAAGAAGAGATTTGAAATTGTAGCTCATCTCAAGAGAGACTATCCATATCCTTAAGGTGTTTGTTTGACAAAGCTCCCCCAGTCTACAGTTTGCAGTAAAAAAGTACCAAGTAACACCCCTGTTTTACCACATTGTCTTCACCATTTCTTACAGATGATGTATCCTATATTTTTTCTCTGTTTGTGCGTGGACTGTTTCTCTTACTTACAAACATTGCTTTTTGATCCATGGAGAAGCAACAATTATCCTAGCTCTGCATATTCAGGAATAGTGAGGACTCATTTTAGTTTCATAGGATATTTTCTTGGAGTTTTTTTAAAGCATTAGCCCCATTGCTCTGTCTCATTTAACCTACGAAATATGCACATTACCCATTAGATGAGCTATATTTCCGAGGGTCAAGATATCCATTTCATGGCTGTTCGTGACCTTCAAATCTGAACTCTTTGTGGGTCGATTTCCTTTGTTGAGAGGGACAAGATTCCTTCACTTTACTTGCTGGTTGAGTTTCTCTCTCATTGGGTTGAAGTTCTTGGGAGAAAGATGTTGTGCACATCAATCTAGAGAGACGAGTTGGCTGCTCCTAGTTGGATCGAGTTTGGCATCTCAGGGGAACATATTTTGGGGACACCTAGGCCGAGTTTCTCCATTTTCCAGTATCTGAGTTCCTTACCTTGCTGGCCATGTTCCTCTGTTGCTTGAGAGGGTCGTATCACCTTCATTACTGGGCCGAATTATCTCTTTATATGTTGGCTGCATTAACTATCCTCAGTGGCTGAAGCTTAAGATTAAAAAGAGGCCGAGATACATCTAGCTGCTGTGCGTGTATATCAGTCACCAAGTAAAATCCTGTAGCGTATTCAGGATTGTGGCAGAGGCTAAAGATTGAGGAATGAAGAGCTCGAATTTCTGTAGTCATCCCTGCTGATATTCCTCAAGGGGCTGGATATTGAAATGAAGGTTCATTGCGATGTATGATATCAGGTTCCTCTGTTATACTTAATGCCATGTATTTTCTTTATTGAGTTTGTATAATGGCCCTACAATTTCCAGCTTGTTAATGATGCTCATATTTACCAGTGAATGGTGTTATTTCAGAGTATTGCATGGTATATTAGTTGCTGGTTGAAGACTGGCTGGCATATCAACTCATAAATTAGAAATGCAATATTATTTATTTATGGGTTATTTTCATTGGTGAAAGGTGCTTCTTGTCATTGTATGGTGTATATCAGAATTGTATCTTTGGCTGAAGTCTAATATTAAGGTTGTCCAGCTATTTGAAAAATGTTTGGGCATGAATACAACATTATGTTTTCTAATCTGAAATAAAAAAGAAGAAACAACCACCTACAACCATAAGACATTAAATTGTTTGATGAAAACTCTCACCGAAAACTTCAATAAAAACTCAGAGATTTGAGGGAAAAATTAAGGTGTTTCCATCAAACCAAAGCAACGCTCGCGCCCAAAACTCCATTTGCAATCCAACTGCAGATCACAATTGTTGGAAGAGACCAGAAGACATGGACACGCCCGGGACAGTTTACAAAATCACCAAAGATAGGCCTGGCTCAGATGTTGCAGGTGAAACAGCTGCGGCCTTAGCTGCTACATCCATTGTGTTTCGATTGTCGAACATGGCATATTCTCAACGTCTTCTCAAAACTACAATGCAGGTAAATTCCATACCCCAGACTATACTAATTCTTCAATAAATCAAGTCTAGTGCTTATCTGGTAGGTGGATGACCATGTTAAAGCATGAATCCTTTCTTTCACTGCCTGCAACAGGTCTTCCAGTTTGCAGACAATTATAGGGGAGCTTACAGTGACAGCGTCAGAGCAGGAGTGTGCCCATTTTACTGCGACTTTAGTGGATATCAAGTTTGTGGATTTATGTTTGCCTATCTTGAAGTTGGTTTTAGATTTCAAATCTAGTTTTCTGAAATATTTTAGAATCTGATAGATAGGAATAAAATCAATTGTTGGTTTTACTTAACTCCGGTTCATCCAATTCCAAAATATTCCCAGAACTTACTCGCTAAATAAAGATAGCAAAACATAACATTCCCATCGCTGATATACTAACAAGACTTTTGTGGTATACTGGTCACTATATGAATATGATATTAGAAACTTACATGGCATTATGGGCCTACTGTCATTAATATGAATATGATGTTGCAGCTATCTCTCTATTGTGGCATATCTCATTATGTATTTAAATATCATATCTGAGTCAGAATTTGGTAGATTCACCATGTCTTCAACTCTCGATATGTAGTCTCCAACTCTGCTACCTTGTTCTAGGTGTCAAACCTGAATCTCTGCCACAGTCTCTCCTATAGTGAATACACTAGTGATACACATGAAAAATGTTATTGTATAATGCACCTCACTCCTGTGATTCACAGGTCAACTTGATCAAGTAGACCCCACACAGTTCTTTTCAATAATTTTAATTCAATGCTAAGCTGATCTGTAAAAACAAAGAATGTTATGGTAATGTGGTGATGTATTTTCTGTTTGCACGATGAACTGTTATGGGCTGCAACATGGCTGCATAAGGCAACAAAAGATCATTCCTATATTGACTACATTCAAATCAATGGCAAGACTCTGGGGGCTAACGAGAACATTAATGAATTCGGTTGGGACAACAAACGTGTTGGAATAAATGTTCTGATATCCAAGGTGAGTGGTATATATATATCACCTGAAACCAATGGACAAGATCTGATTTACCTGAACAACATCCATGAAGTAACAAAATTTTTGCGTTTCATACATATATGATATTTTTTATTCCATCAACATCTAACAATGGGATTTTACCTTGAGAATACTACTTATTTTATGTTTATCAATGTTGTGATGTTTAGGAATTCTTGCTGGGGAAGGTGGGATTCCTTCAAACATACAAGGGACATGCTGACAACTTCATTTGCTCACTCTTGCCAGAAATGCCTTATAGGCATGTTACACACACACCAGGTGAATTATAGTTTGCCAATTTACAACACATATTTGAATTGGTTTCTGATCCAGGGATCCTAAAATTATGTTTCTATAACAGGGGGGTTGATCTACAAACTAGGAGGAAGCAATATGCAACATGTGGTAGCCATATCATTCCTGCTTTTGGCTTATGCAAATTACTTGGGTCATTCTTCACAAGTTGTGCACTGTGGAAACATCGCAGTCACCCCTGCCAGATTGCGGGCAGTTGCTAAAAGCCAGGTACACTCAATATATTTCACAATATCCAGGTAGCTAGCAAAATATATGCATGAACTTTGACGTAATTCATTATTACTTGCCAATTAACCTAATACCCTGTAACATTAATGATAAAGTGTTGAACTAGTGTAACTCATGATTGTTACCCATTTTCAATTGCACAATGTTCAATTAGATAGCAAGATGTAAGCATGCAGATTGGATTTCTGTGAAGGAAATGGGTGACCCATCCTACATTTCACAATGTTCAGTCAGATAGCATAATGTATGCATGAAATTTGATCTCAAATTGGTGATCATAACTCATTCTGTTTGACCTGCAGGTGGACTACATCTTGGGAGGCAACCCTATGAAGCTCTCTTACATGGTGGGATATGGATCTAGTTTCCCCAAATACATCCACCACAGAGGCTCATCATTTGTCATGCGGAAAGAGTTAATATTGCGGACAAAACCAACCTCCCTAGAAGCCTAAGACTTTCTTATGACAAACAAGACAATTAAGAGCAATCCTTCTCTAAACATGTATTTATCACACGAGAAATCAAGTGTTTTAGATCCTACCTGTAGTCCAACGCTGTTGTAGTAGTCTAGCCTCGTCGATCTAGATGAGCTCCTCCTTCACTTCGAAACCTACATTCACTAACAATAAAATGATTACATGGCACCTGAATATGCCATAAAATAAAACATATTCAACATATAGACCAAGGAGTATATGAATCAACTCATTAATAACAAACTGTTGAGAAGAATGGACTTATTTGTATTAATAGGAAACAAAGAAACCATTACAACCTGAGCCTTGGTGTTGTGCAAGTTCCTCCCAGGGTCCAGCAAGAGTTTTCCTTTACTTTGATAAGCTCACCCACTTCCAAATGAAACAAGAAAAGATGGTAATCTCTCCTCACAAGTTTACAATGGAAGTCCTAATTCCAGCAGCATCTACCCTTTGGAATGTTCAGCTTTCAACCTCCCCTCCTCTGGCCCAATGCCTGTATTTATAGTGTTCTAGAGGAAGTTATTCAGGTCCAACATCAATGGGATACTCCCTCTTTTGGATGGGGTAGTTCCTCTCTTGATGGGATAAGTTCCTCTTTCATAGGGATGCATGAACCATCTGGAGGCGCTCAATACACGTCAAACAATCTTCTAAAATGCTCTAGAAATGACCACAAGTAACTTTTTTAAGATGAAACTCGCGCCTTTTGACCTTTACAGGAGTACGCACCCATCCCTTGACTTACAGAGCGTACAAGTACGCAGGTACAATGAGCTTGGGATGCGTACACGCAGGCAAGGTAGAGAGAACCTGCGTACCCAGAGATAAACATGTTTTTTAATGACTTTCTCTCTTTCTTGAAGTTTGACATGGAGAGCAGAGGTATAAGGCTTGAAAAGGAGGATAGTATGACTGTTGATGGAGCCATACTAATTGCAGATAGTCATGGTGACAAATTTTAGTGTAACAATTACCCTCTGTAACACCACCCAAGTCACATAACATGCAAGGGTGGCTCCCAATACTTTTTCAGCAAAAGTCCCAACCCAAATCTTCTAGTGGGGGCAGTGGTTGGAGGACCAAACACCAGAGATCAATATTCAGATGCCTAGACATACTTCAGGCAGTCTGAGCCTACTACTTATATCAATGCTCCACTGGTTGGCGCCCTTGCATTTTTCCGTGGTCATCCTTCCTAGCAAGTATGTGAAAACTAAGGTGCACCAAATTCCTCTCACAGAATTGAATATATTTGTACTCAAAATCTCACCCCAATGAAAAGCCCAAATAAACTATGCACCTAGCAAAGTGCACAGGCAGGCACAGTGGATGCAAGAAGCTTGCAATGGCGGTGGTTTACGATTATCTGATTTTCATGGCCTCCATGGCTAAGTGGGTAGTACACAATCAAGCACACTGGATGCAGGAGCTTGAGTTTGCAATTGTAATGGCGGTGGTTTATTGTATTTTTTTCAACTAAAAAAATTGTGTTTGGAGCAGTTTTCAGATATATATAATTTTGCTTGAGATTGGACCGCGTTTGGAGAAATTTTCAGATATATATAATTTTGTTTGAGATTAGACCTTCCTACTTAACTATTAACCATTAAACCATGTCCTAAAAACTATTGAAGATGTCCGAATGGCTAAGTGGTTCGTTATAAATCTGGTAACTGATTACTATGCAATGGGAAAACACCTTTAGCGTCGCTCGAACCTGCGCCCAAATGGAGACCTTGAATGTATTTGTTCCGCCAGACGTAGGGGAGCTGCCAATGTAGACTATTTATAGCAACACGGGGTGGGATTCGTATGCATGGGCCTTCTGGGCGCCCGCCAAAATGGTGGATGTCATTGTTCACAGAGTATAATTTACCTTACGCCTGGGGCACAACCTGCCGGGATTCAACACCGCAAGCAGACCTGCGAGGTGAGCCAGCACTGTGAGCAGGAGAAACGAATGCTCAAGAGGGTTGCATAGGACCTGTTCCGGTTGTACGAATGGAGAAAATTAATGTTTGGCATGAGGGATCATTTGAAATTGCGTGGGCATTGGTTTCCAGCTCGAAGGTGGTGGGTCACCCGTTCCCGGAAAAAATTGCCGTTGAGATCTCGGAGAAACGAAGAAACGATGGATGGCATGGGCATGTATGTATGGTGAGGCTGCTATCGGGTTCATTAAAGGCCCGATAGCAGGCTGGTTAGCTCTTGCCTGGTCAATGTCTGTATTTGTTCTTCCCTACTGTCTTACCATATTTGTTTGGGGGACTTTGTTGCCGACCATCTCCTTGTGCCGCATCTTCTTGGATGGGTGGGATTTCAGGACAGATTCCACCTAATTTTCTGTTGCAGGATCAAAATTCCTTGAACGTCTCACTTTGGCATTTTGCAAGTAGAGCCAAGGTAGGATTGTGCTGGGTTTTAGGGAAAGCTAATGTGTCCAATGCCCATAATCAAACCTGGGCTAGTTGCAGTACAATAACACATCGCTACTAGACCTAAACTTGTTTGAGTGGCATTGTATTACATTTTTAGGAATGGTTGATCGACTTCCTTTATGATTTGTTTAGTTTCTAGTTTGAAATCACAACATAGTGTTGCAGATTACCAGGTTCGCTGAATGACCATATTGTGGGCAAACTTTGTTTTCGAAGCTTTCACAGATTTATTTGAAAGTGTTGGCAATTGCAATGAAGATCGGCTTTGAAGAACATGGTTCATGGAGCAGGAGGTCGATTTTTGGTTTTATTATGTGGACATTTTCCTTCGATCACCAAGGGCACATACAGTCATTGATTGGATTAAAAATAAGACTGAATAAAGTGATATTTTTAAAAATAATATTTAGTTTTTTTTTTTGAAATTTTAATTTCCTTGATAACTTCCTCATCATTTTAAGAGGGGTACATTTCAAATTAAGCTAATTTTGTGAAATATTTGCTTGTTTAGGCACAAAACATTCTCCCTTAGCGTTTACTACTATCAAATATTTTTCATAGGTTCCTGGAACGGCCTGCATCTAAGGATGGCTATGATATTTAATTTTGGATAACCACTCTCATAAAATGTTTTTTTTGGTAATTGCTATAAAATGTTTTTTTTTGTAATTGCTAAATGATGTTGCTTGTGAGATGTATGAACAGGTGTCAAGATGGGAAATACCGAATGTTATAGGGAAGCAGTTATCAATTCCCACCAAAAGCCTTGCTTCAAGTTATATTGAGACGACCATCCATAGTCCTATGCACTGACCTACACCTGTTCCTATGCAGAGTCTCGTATGGTATGCTACTTTGTTCTAATTTTTCATGATAATAGATAGACTTAGAAATAGCTTCTGCTATGTGAGTAAGCGTCAATTCCTCAGGCTAAGCATGGAGAGCTTTTCACTCATGGAAGAGGAGCCTTGCCAAAACGATTGGTGCAGGAAAGTTCAGACTTGGATTTGGATGTTTTGGAATTGGTCCAAGGTTGGGTTGATCCTTTCAGTGAATGGGCAAGGCAAGGTTGTTGTTTAAGATTGCTCATTTAAGATTCCAAGAGGGCAGTGCTCATGGAGCTCGAGCTCTGAAATACAGTAAATACTAAACATTTAAGATTTTTTTTTTTTTGTGTTTACTGCAAAGCTTTTGAATGTTACGTTTACTACAAAATTATAAATATGAAAATTGATAAATATCATAACAAAGGATGCATTTATTTCTTACTAAGGATTTGTTTCCTGTTTGCAGGATTTGTTGTTCTTGATTTGTTTCCTATTTTTAGGATTTGTTGTTCTTCCTTCTGTTCCTCTGTCCCTCATAAGTCACCCAGTGTAGTGCAAATAATAGTTGGTGCAGATAGTTGAATCTGTTCCTTTGTCCCTCATGAGTCACACAATACAGATGGTGCTAGTTGGTGCAGATAGTTGATGGAGTGGCATAGTCGAATGAATGAATTTACACGCAGCTTACAGGGAGCAAACAAAATTGACAGGCATGCAAGTAAAGTCGGTTTCTCTCCTGCAAGATTTTCCCTCTCCTGTTGCTGGCTTCGAAACAGGCTATGCTCATGTGGTTAGTTATGCTCCTCTGGTGATCGGTGATGTGAAGGTCTCTAACTGTAAGGAGTCGGTATCTCCAAAGTTTGCAACGAATCATGTCCTAAGCCATTGAATGTATTCCTCGCTACTGAACGATACTGCCAAATAGAAAGGATAAGCACGGGTTTGTTCGATTTGGTCAATTTCCTTCCCCCTACAGCAGAAGTGGTGAAGTCTAATGAGATTGGGATAACTCATCTATCTAAATAATTTATACAGGCCATGCAAGTAAAGTCGATGTTGACGCGATAACTCATGTATATAAATAATTTAGACAGGCCATGCAAGTAAAGTTGATGTTGACACGATAGGCATGGTTTGACACGGCAAGCATGACTTGTCTCCAACAGTCACATTATCTAATACCCCATTGTTCATGAGTTACCATTTAATGCTTTCAATTAATACCAATATTAGTTTACCAATTTTAGAATGCCAAGCAAATGTGAAGCATGACGTGTCTCCAACAGTCACATTATCTAATATCCCATTGTTCATGAGTTACCATTTAATGCTTTCGATTAATACCAGTATTAGTTTACCAATTTCAGAATGCTAAGCAAATGTGAAGCAAAGATATAAAAATAGCCTATGGTTTGGCCTTCCCGCCTCGGGAAGAGGCCAAATAAGATAGCGAAAAAAATACACTATCAAATATGCAGTGTATTTCTAAAAACTTTGCTCATTTGCAATTCTTAGTAGCTTAAATTAATGTTAAAAAGCCACATTTTGATTACTATTGTCCCTGGCCATTGCCAGATAGCAGGGACTAATAACATTTGTAACACACTAATCAAAATACACATGTAAGAGGATTCCCCACAAATTAAGGGTGATGAAATTTATTTTTGGCAATAGTGCCAAAAATGTTAACACCTAAACTACGATCCAAGTGGAAAGTCAAACCTTGGATGCTATATTGGGGAAATGGATGGGAATCATACCATCGTCACCTTGATACAATTTCCCCTTCACTTTTGGCAAAATCTCAAAGGTCAATGGTGATATTCTTATTCTCTTAATAATAAAGTTTGAGTAGATCTTAGTTACTAACCAATCAATGAGAGCAATTATTTACTTCAAAATATGAATAGTAAAGTAAAATTAAGGATTTCACAAATAAGTGATTTAATACTTAAAACAAGAGCATAAACCACAATAATCAAGTAAGTTATGTTATGAGTTAGAAACTAGTAGATTAGCACCAAATCTTATTTGTAGATAATGCAAGAAAAATAACTCAAATTTGAAATAATTTGATTAACATCCCAAGATAATAACCACTTAGAGGAAGTAACTAGGAAAAGTAATAACTCCAAGCTCAACGAAACAATAAGAGATGTAACCTTTAAACTCCAATTGACCTTATGTGATGTAATTTCAAGTGTAAATCAATTAGGTGCTTGGCCGAGGATAGGTACAAGGTGAAAATTAGGTTACCCTTAACCTTCAAATACATTTATTAGCGATTTTTTGTAGATTTCTATATTGAATTTTAGATAAATATCAACCAAAGAGATATCTTTTCAACCTTAAAGCAAGACATCCTAGATTTCTAGCTAGGGTTTTATAATATATAATGAAATGACATCCCAAATTTTGAATCAAGTCCACAATAAGTATAGAAATATAAACAAAAGAACTTGAATCACAAGGTAAATTCTGCAAGGGTTTACTACGATTAGCTTAGAATTTACGTAGACGATCTAAATGTAAGATACACAAGTAGTATAAAGTCTAAGATGATTTCATGACTAGAAAGAAGATAAAACTTAACAAAATCTTATAGTATATGAAATCAATGCTAAATCTACTGCCAGATATTACCTATAAGCATTAAAATTTGGGCTTAGGATTTATGTAAACAAAAGTTGGATGTAGTTTCCAAAGTTCCACAAATAATGAAAACAAGATGAAGAATTAGAAATGAACTTTAGATACACAATTCCAGGGTGCTGATTTGCCTCTTAGGGTTTTAAGATATAAAATTAAAATCAAACCCTAACTTGAGCTAGTTAAGAAAATTAATTTGGTAATTAACTTAATGCTACATTAGGAAAGAAATCTAACTTAGGATTTTTCAATGCTTTTCTTATATTTTTTTTGGAAACGAAAATGAAAAGATATTTTTGTATTTGGTATTTTTATGTTTTGGGTTGTTGATGCGAGAAGACAAGTGCCTTATCCAACTATAGCTTATGGGGTTAAGAAGAAAACCTGACTTTAAATTTGATCTATTCTACCTAAGGAATGTGATGAAGAGACTAGAACCCAAAGGGAAAAATAGTTTTTTTTTTACCTAATCGAGATAAGAAATGGAGATCAAGGCTTTACAAGATGGGGTCCTCAAGGGAACTCCTTCACCAACAAGATCTACTATAGCTTGATAAACATACTCAATAGTACTGTTACAGTTCCTGAATGGACAGGAAAAGAAAGGAATCAAATAATTATGAAACTAACAAAGGAAGGAGGAGTAGCCCCAAATTGTCTTCCTTCCAAGTGGTAGGCTTACCCTTTAAATGGGTTGACCTTCTCCATTTGTAGAAGAATTGAGCATTCACAATTAGTGTTTATGCACCAAAATAGAAACTAAGATAAAATAGCTACAATAATCGGCTTCAAATACCCTCAATAGATATATATTCAAAAAAATTGCATTCCCAATAGCTTAAAAAAACTAGAAGTGTGAGGGGCATCCTATTTCATAGAGGAGGCTTCAATAATCCTCATATTACAAAAATATTTATATCTCCTTCTATCTAGCATAAGAGATCTCACAATTGACTTGTCTTCCAACTGACTAAGGAGACAAGGTCAAACAATACATAAGATACAAGAAGAGATGTGCCACATGTACAAAATGTTCCACAGGAAGTTAAAGGGATACCAATGTCCCTCCATGATGTAACATAAACTCCTTAAGATGTCCCTGCAATGAAGATAGATATTATAAATATGTAAATGGCTATGCTCAAGATGAGGAACACCAACATGTGTGGCACATGGGAAGCCTAAAGAGTGGAAAATATCCTAAAATAAGCTCTAATAGTCACAAGGGAGGTGTTGAATGCATAACCTCCTCCTCAAATTACGTTAATAGCATCCACAAGTCAAGGGAGGCTCAAGAAGGTCTACATGTGCCAAATAAATGCCCCAATAGCTAGGTAATGCATCCTCCAAGGTGGACATGTCATTAATTTGTTTGACACATGCCTCCAAATGTATGAAAAGGGTAAGCGCTCCACGATTTATGGTGTGGCATGACATGGATACTCTAGCTGAATGAAGAAGGAACCTCAAGTGCCTAGGGTGCTTTGACTATGCTTAGATAGTTAGGAAGATACCTTGAGAGTAGTGAATATGCCTTAAGAGCTATGTCTCCACATGAAAATGTGTTGAGTGACCTCAAATGATGGATACATGTGCCCTAAAGTGCTAAGGAGATGATAAACTAGGCCAAAGTGTGACAAATCCAATGGGGGTCCATGCTTACGCATAAGATAAGTGTGCTCTCTAGACATAAAATGCTATATAATACATGATAAATACTATTACATAAGGGTATAGTGAAAAACCCTAGGCATTCCCTAAGTCACGTGTTTTAATAGATCCACTCTAAGACCTTTGCACACCCACCTCAACCATAAATGAACTTTAAGAGATGGATAATAGAAGACACAAGGGGACTATTTTAAAATGGGCACTAAAAGGACCAACCATAACAAACCATAAAGGATTTAAAGCAACCACCCAACTGAAGAAGAAAAAAAATCACTTTACAACAAAACTAAGCATGTTTAAGTACAACACATGAGATACAAAAGTCACACTTTTGGTTAATAATGATAGAATAATACAAATAATCATGATGGAAAATCTTATCATCATAGTTTGCTCTCTACATCATTGAGGTAGGCATAGGATTTGCTCATATGTTGGAACATATCTAGTGAAGAAAATGAAGTGTAATTGAAGTGAAACTAAGGAATGGCACTTTCTAAGTTTAACGAAATGCATCCACCTTACTAAATAAAACTATCCCATGTAATTCATACAATAATTCATTAATATAGGAATAATAAACTTATTCTTAATGGTGGTCATATTGAGTTCTCTATAATTTGGACTTATACGCAATGAAGAATATTTTTTATTAACCATCATCAAAGAAGAAGAGAAATCACTTTGGGTTAGTTGAATGATGCCAACCTTTAACATCTCTTGGAACATGTGTTTAATATCATTTTTTTGAGTATTGGGATACATGAAAGGTTGCATGTTAATAGGGAGAATCCTTGGAATATGTTGAATAGAATGATTATGATATTAAGTGACAATAAGACCTTTGGGCATATCAAAAAATTACTTGGAATTCCCATCCCTAAATTTTTGGAGATCCATGGGTAGAGAGGGCTTAGATGAATGAACATCTCGTGATAAAAATTGTGTAGTTACTCCTAAGTATCCATTGTTCATATATTTTGTGATGTTGTTGGAGCTCACAAATTTACATGGCCTCCCTTGGATACCTCTATGTTCCATTTCCTTGCCTTGCAAGAAATATCTCATGAAACTTTCCTAAAATTGCATGGCAACCATTTCCAATGTTCTTAGACATTAGACCATTAAGGCCCATTTATTAGGATTAATATCATCCGATTGTCTAATAAATATTCCCCATTGTTATATCAATACTATGGCACATTCTTGAACAATTTTTTGGTACCTTCTTCCACAACCCTTGCTTGAAATGTTGGCTTCAAATATATAAAGTTAATGAAAAGTTTTGGTAATCCATGGTTAATGAAATTGTGGTTACTACCATACTTAATTAATACTCACCTTTTGTTTGTTGATATAGTCATCTGCCTTGACATTTTTTAAGGGTTTTAATTTCATCAAAAGCATCACAGGGTATGGCGAGAATAGCCTCCTTTAGTTCTATATCTTCAGTAGGTTCCAACTCTTGTTCATCTTCCTCTTCACAATCTATGTAACTAATTTTTTCTCACCACGATTATATTCCTTAATTTACTTACCAACAAAATTGAAACATACCTCTTTTTTTCTTATTTCATTCATTTATTAACGTGTCAACCTTGTGGATTGAGTGAGGTTAGGAGTGGGAACATTATGATTAATATAGGTTTTTACAACAAACCTTCTAGCAACCATATTTTTACATACAATTTTCTTTCTTGTCCTAAAAGAATATCTAAGAATGTGGGTGAAAATAGAGGCACCTCATGCTAAATGATCTCCTTTCATCCACTCATAAACATATCTAACAAGTTATCATCTAGTTATGGAGAATTTCCAGAATAATTTGTGCAAAGGATTTTTAATCTATTTGACGTTTCGGGTTGACACTCCACCCATCATCAGGGACCAGAAAGCATAATGATATGAAACAAGTGTTGAGGAGTATTAAATAGAGAAGAAAAATACAAGGTAGTTGTTAAGAAATTAATCAAGATAGTCGTTAAGGAATTATTAATAAATTAATCAAGGAAGTAGTTAGAGGCATAATTAATTAAGGACAAAGTCAAAGGTTTGATTAAGAAATGGGGCATAAATTAAGGGATAATAATGGGTTATTACAAATTAAATTAATAAGTTAGAGGAGCAAGTTTAGATGTAAGAAACTAAAAATAAATTATGAAAATATGTGTATCTATGTCTATATGATATAAGAATAAATGATTAAAGAATTAAAGAAATAAAGAATGAATTGAAAGGTGGGGAAGAGAATGAAAAAATGTTATATATTATATAGTGGGAATGAAGCAATTCCTTCATATAGCATTGAATTTATGATTTCGTAGATCTCAATATGATGAATTCTCTTGTAATTAGGACTTGATCTTATTATTCTCTCAATGTTCCAGTAAGTCACTCTTGTGCTCTTTGTAAGGACAAGCAAATATGTTAGAGAATTTTATTATTTTATTGATAGTTTACAAAAGCTTTTTAAAATCTTCTTTGCATGGCATGCTTGTCTTGACGTTATATAGATTCACCTTGAGGTATTCAAGAGTTTACCAGTTTGTATCTTGGAACTTTTGAAATTTTATTATGATTATCATCTTTTAGAGATCAACCTTCTTTGTCATTGTAGTTTCCCTTGTTATGATCTTCTTTTCGAACATGGAGAAGTAAAGTTATAAATCTTCATTCTCTTAATATTTCATGGATGATACTTCATAGCCCTTGAGATGAGTAACATTTGGCTTATTACCTCTAGCAATGAGGTTTAATCAACATAATATGATGGCTAGGGATAAAATTATCCATATGGATGTGATTCTATATTGTTTGTGTGATTTTTCTAAGCGAATGGAACAATTGCACCTTATTGTGAGGTATACTTTTAGTACCACAACATAACAATATATGTGAACCATTATAAGGAATACAATAAAGCAAAAAACTCACCACCCTAACAAAGCACAACATCATAGGCATAATATTAGGTCCATTACGGAGGTCGACGGGGGGTCTACGATTTTGGGTAATTGGGTATAGGGTTTTCGTAGGTTGCTAACTTTTATTGTGGAGGTTTTCTGCATGGGATAGAGTCGAGCATATATACAATCCTCGTGCTATCTCTGGAGGCTTTAGGGGAGGATATTACTTGGAGTTATCCTGTCTAGAGCAGTGACAACATCATGGGGATGTCCAAGTGGACGATATTTTCGTTGATTATTCCTCAAAAACGTATGAGTTTTTCCAAGTGTGGGTGGATCCACCTGGACATCTACTGAGAGTATCTAATATGGGTCTAGAGGAAGAGCTTCCAAAACATGACGGGATGCAGGTAGCAATAGTGTTGGCCGAATTATCCCAACTTTGGGTGAATGTCACAAGCCCGCTAGGTGATATGATAGAGACTTCCAACCCACACTTGTAGGCCTGATTAGGGAACCCAAAACTCAAATAAGGGGCAGGGGATTTTGCGGACTTATGCAGGAACTCAAAAAAATACATAAATACCCATATACATAGAGATGCAACAGAAATAAACATTCATTTCATTAATATCAAAGAACTGAAATAAGCTTACATACAGAAATAAAAAGAAATTAGCTCGGGCGATGGTAGCTTATATCTGAGAAGAGATGTGGTGGCTACATGCCTCTAACTTGTGTTACAATGAGGCGCAAAGGCCTATTTATTATTGAGAAACAATGGAAAACCCTAAACATACAAAAACCTAACCCTAGGAGATGAAGTGCCAAAATTGTGGGCCCCGTTTGGGTAAATTGGTACATCAAACTCCCGGGGTCGTAACTTTGGCATACGATCTCCGTTTGGCTATCATAATACCTTGTTTCGAAGGTCTCAAAGAGAAGGTTGGAGTAAAAGTTTTAAACTAATTGGGGACCTTTTTAGTCTCTCTATTTTCCCTAAAAATGTTGTTTAGGGCCTCAAAACGGCTCTGGAAGTTCAGGACTCGAAAAACTGCAAAAAATAGTAAATTGTGCTATAATTAAGGAAATTGAAAAAATGAAAGAGACAATGTTGGGGGTCCAAGTGGAATAGGTGGGTGGCCACCAATATCCATTTGGATCAAATTTGGTGGAGGAAAAAACATCCTTCTCCCACAGAGAGGTTTTACCAGTCGCTTTGACATTTTATGAGGAGGGTTTTCAACGAGATCCAGTAGTTGATATGATGAATGGCCTGGATTTTTCTTTAGGTAGCAGGTTGCAAATTTATTTTTCAAAGGGGTTGGAGGCATCATAGTGGTGGGCTCCAGTATTGCAACATTGATGCTGCAACTCCTGGGATTCCCTTCTTTACTTTTATCAACCCGATAATTCGTAACAAACTTGGAAGCGACGGTTTTGTATGCACAAGTACTAGCTCTTACTGCAAGCTGTCACTTGATCAGCTGGCACAAGTTCGCTAGGAGCTCAAGTCAACTTCTATGAGTTCTCAGAAGAAGCTTTTAATTGTGATGGAAGAAAGCTAACTCAAAAGGGGCTATTTTACTTGCAGAAAGAGGATGAAAACTGAAAGGAAATGCAAACCCTAGCAAACCCTAGTTTTACCCACTAACCCTACCTTTGCAAGAAAAAGAGATGAAACTACTGAAATGGATGCCATGGACTACTGTCAAGGTAAAATACATGTACTTAAGCTACTTCTGAAGGAAAATGTGGAAGAACCATCTTTTTGTACTTTTGAGCAATTTTATGTAGAATTATTATGTTTGTGTGTTAACTATTTGTGATTGTGTAGAGGGTTGGTGGCGAAAAGGGATGGAGTTGGTTGTTGCAGATGATGAGGAAGGAGAATTCCATTGCAATTAGATTTCGAAAAATCGCTCGCATTAACTTCTATAGGAAATCTGCAGGGGATCTACATGAAGTTCTACAGGAACAGGTTGAAAGAGATTTTTGAAGGTTTGGAGGAGGAAAAATGGTGGGAAAAAGGAAATGAGGGTTGGATGAGCGTGTTAGAGGGTTTAGAACTCTGTTAATGGAGATCAAACATGAAGGTGATGGTTGGATTGGTTCAAAGGATAAGAAAGCGATTTTGCACAAAAACGTAGAAATTAGCGCTGTTTGGGAAAGTGTGGCGAATGAGTGGAGTAAACCTTGAGAAATGGACTGGATCA
Source organism: Pinus taeda (assembly GCA_000404065.3). Taxonomy (NCBI): domain Eukaryota; kingdom Viridiplantae; phylum Streptophyta; class Pinopsida; order Pinales; family Pinaceae; genus Pinus; species Pinus taeda. The sequence goes on along the minus strand of APFE030325945.1, from coordinate 221,495 downwards.
GGTTGGGTGATGAAATGATGATAAGCTGAGATGGTATTCAAGTGAGTTGCACACCTGCTTCGAAAAACTGATTCAAGGAGAATTAAAAAACATAGTTTTACCTATTTTAACCTAATTCTGCCCTAAAAACTAGAAAAGTGCTGAACAAAAGTATATGGACAGGAAATGATGCAAGAAAGATATGAAAACTGATCAAGGAAAAATCTAAGCATGTAAACACAACTGATATCAACTTCTCCAACTCGAATTCACACACTAGCAATTGCATTGGAAAGCAAAAACAATGTTTTGGTGGCAGCAAGAGTGCTTTGGTCTCAATTCATGGTCCCAAAGAGGGAGAAAGGAGATCAAAGCCTACTTGGTAGCCTTTTTGTGGATCTTCTTCTATTATTGCAACAAACTAACTAATCAACCTGAAGTAAGAACAACATTTCTAATCATCAAAAACAACCTAAGTAACAAAGCAAGATTTAATCTAAACAACATAAATTATTTCATGAATGCAAGAAAAACACATATAAATACAAGAAGGAGGTACTGGGCACTTGGGTTGGGCCCAACCCCAAGAGCTACAACCCCCTTAGAAAGATCAGTGCTGGTTCAAGGCTGAATTCATCTTCACTGATAAAAAAGTAAGAGTCATGTCAGAAAACTGTTTACAGAAAGAGCTCGAAAATGAGATGAATGCAGAGCTACACTAAAGTGCGAAAATAAATTGTTCAATAGCTAACCTACTGAGGCCTAAGGCCTTCTTATTTATACAAGTTGAGGACTCCCAACAGTCCTCCTAAAATATAGGAACTCGACTGCCAAAACTTGCAGATAACAACAACTTCACTAGACCTGCTCGGTTGCCCTTGTGATTATCGATGTGGTGGCCTTTGAACTCTGAGTTGCTGGTGGAGAACTCAAGGAAGGGGTCATTAATGCAGGAGACACCCTTCCGATAAGTCCTCAGCTTGGTTTCTTCGAGTTTTGGCTGTCAATCTACTCATAAATGCCTGGTCTTGGTCCAAAAATGTCCAAAAATCTACAATAAACACTTATTAGACTTTGTGGTAAAACGACTATCCTCATTCACTCAATTAACATAAATATATTAAAAAGCATGCACAAAACTATGGAGAATAGTGGATTAAATCGAAACAATAGGCAAAATGAGCCCATATAGTTACCCATTTCTAGGGCTCATCATCACCCCCTGCTGAATGGGTTGCTCATGCTCTGAGCAACTAATCCAGTTCTTCATCCTTGATGGCCTTAACTACTTCCTTGACATCGCATGCTTCTGAGGTGATGTCTTCTTCCTTGTCATGAAAACCTTCCTTTCTGTCTACTTCCTCCCACTGTTGTTGTTGTTCTTCTTCTTTAACCCCTTCCTGTAGTCCTAAGAGTAGTGGAGGACTGAACTTTAGGCCAATCCAGTTGGCTTTCAGGTTTTGCATTGATTGTTTATAAAGGGGCACTCTTGCCAAAGCCTCCCTCATTCTGGTTGGGGAGTGATACTCCCTGATCTTTAAGCTGTAGGATAGTGTATTCCATCTTCTCATACAAGCATGAAGGCAATCATCACCAAATAATTTTTCCATATCCTCAAAATGGGCGATGGCTTGCGCTTGCCTTTTGACATAATCTGGGAAAACTTGAGGGTTGTTGACAAGGTGTTGATGAGCATATATTAGAGCTGAGGGGTGTTCTGGTTCTACCCTGATTAGCAGTGGCTCATTCAGTTCTTTGGCCATGATTTGTTGAACTTCTACTGCTCGTTTTTCCTCATGGCTCATCCAGGAAGCCATAGCCATGAGCTGTACATCTCCTAATGCAGCCTTGGGGTCCCAAAAGTTCATATCCGGGAGTGCCATATTATGTAAGTAAAACTCTGCTAATTTGGCCTTGTCCTCAGCTGAATTAGTGGCACACAGATGCATAAACTGACCATAATGTTGGAAAGGGATTATGCCCCTTTGGGCCAACGTTTTGATTTGAAACTGGAGCCAGCTTTAAGATACAATGCATAAGATCTGGCCAGTTGTCTACATTGCAGGGCTTCCATTGCCCAGCTAGCCATGCAGGCCATCTGGGCTTCTCTCTCTTGCAATTGCTGTTTTAGCATCAGTGTTTCAACTGCTGCTTGAGACTCCCTCTCTTGTTACTGCTTTATCCTTATTTCAACATCAGGCTGTGTCTCTTCCCTTGGCTGCTGTTTCTCTGCTGTTTCCTGACCTGCTAAAGGACCTTCCTGTAGTTGCTGCTCTTCAGAGATCTGTGTTCTGTCTGCCCTTTGAGTTTTCTGTTGCTGTACCTACTTTTTCAGCAGCGCATTTTCCTCCTGTAGCTAGGCTCTTTTAATGCTTTCAGTGTGTCTCACCATTTCCAACTCCCTTCTCAATTATTTCAGCTGTTCTTCCATGTGACCTATGTCTGCAACTCCCTTGGATTTAGCAATTTTCATCCAAGTGTGTGTTCTAATTCTTTCTTGCTCTAATTCAAAGAAAAGTGGTATAGCGAATTTCTGTGGGATGATCTTCCCATCATCTAACAAGTTGTAATATGAGCCCAAATTAGGCTGAGGGCTTGGTCAGGTATCTCCTCGGTCTTGTCTTCCTCATGTGACTGTTTCGCTGCCTCCTCTTCCATTTTTTCAATCTCCTTTAGCTTGGACAAAATTTTATGTAGAGAGGTCTTAGCTTCTTGTAGAACTGTGTTGGCGTCCATCAGTCTGATTCTTTCCTTCCACGTGGAAGTTTTGGGACTTCCTCTCTCGTAAGTGATAGATATTTTGGAGGGGGATTCCTCCTTTATCTCATTAGGGGCATCTTCAATTATTATAGGTTCTTTTGATGGTGGTTGGGGCTTGCCCACCTTTATCTTGATGCTCCTTCCAGCTTTAAAGTACATGGATGCTGCTACTTCTCTTTTTCCTTTTTGTTTTGTTGGAGTGCTTAAGGCAGCCAGCACAGCTGCTGCTTCTTGTGCCAATGTCTCAGGGGATGTTTCTTCCTGCTGCTGCTCCCCTTCATCTTCTGTTGTCTTTTCTGTGCCTACTGTTTCTGCTTGTGTTTTTGTTATTTTTGGTAATGGCTTCTCTTTTTCTTTCCGGGTTCTTGCCTTGCTTGTGGCAGTCCTCTTTTGGACTTTCTTAGGCTTTTTCTTCTCACTTTCTGTTCTTTTCCTTTGCTCTGTCTTTGGGGTGGTCTTCTTTTCTGCTGTGGGTTTTTCAAGTTTCTCTTCTACTTCCTGTTCCTCCTCTGTTTCCTGCTCTTCCTATGTCTGAATAGGTGGTGTCTCCTCATGCACTTCTTCCTCAATTTCTTCTTCCTCTTCCTCCTCCTTACTGCTAGATGGGTTGATATCCTCAATCAACGTTTTGATGTCATCATCTTTGGACATATTTTTGAAAATGTCCCAAGCTATGGGAATGGTATAGGTATGTAAGGCATCTTCTACCAATAGTTTGATGAGCCCATGGTGGGCCAGCTGGTTTGGGACTCTTGCATTTAGCTTGGTACTACATTTTATTAAAGATCGGAGGAGGAAATATGGGAGACTCAACTTTTTAACTGGAGGCAGGTCCATCCCATACCTCAATTCATGTAGTAACCTGAAGTGATAACCATAAATAATGCTGAACCTTCCTTCACAAGTGATATATTTCAATATTTGGTAACTGACTTCATTCCATGGAGGAGGTAAGCTTGTCCTTCTAACCTCGTTTTTATCCTCTACAGGATCCTCCCCAGGTTGAAAACATGTCTTCTTGGCCACCTGTCCCAATGCTTTGTCCTCCTTGCTCCAAGGGAGCCCATGTGGAAGGCCTGTAATTCGACTAATAAAATCAGGGGTGAGTTCTTGGGACAGACCCCTAAAACTGACTGTGGCATGTGTTTTCGAATGGGGTATTAAGGCCATCAGAAATTCTTCAGTTATCTCATCATCATATCCATGTCTTCTTTCAAAGAAAATCATCCCATTAGCCCTGGTGAAAAGGGCCACCACCTCAGGATGCTCATGTAGTTGGTTGGAGTTCAAAGGCTCCTTCCTCATAAACCCTCCTGGAATAGTGTTGAGTAGTTTTTGATGTGCTTAAGTGAGGAGAAAAACAACAATTTCAAAGAAAATTAGAGACAGAAGGACAACTGAGTTTTGTTTCTTTTGTTGAACTGTATGAGGATTTTCAGTGCTCCTTCCCACAACATCAAATTGCAATATTTCCCTTGTTTCAAACTACTCTTATCCCAAATTTGATTTTCTGCTTGTGGAGAGAAAATATATATATATTTTTGACAGAACAAAGGATAAATAACACAGGTTCTTTCAGAGAATAGACAGATATGCAATTTCTATTTTTCACACAGGCTGGTTTCTATGATTGCAAATGTTTTCTTTTTAGCAGAATATGAAAAATAAGAAGACAGACTTCGAATACAGAGAGGAAAACAGAGAACTGTGTAGAACTCAAGGAAAATATGCAGACAAACTTTCAAACTTCGTTCTCCTTTTTTCCAATCCAATTATGTGTTTCTAATCCACCACCTTATACAAATAAGTCCTATGCAGGGAGGTTTCCTGAGCCTACCTCGTTTGAGCTTGAATTCTGGTAAAAATTCCAGGTTTTCCTTTTGTTGGCTGCACTTTGCCTTTCCTGTAGAAATTATTCAGCTTCCTGTATAATACAGTAGGGCTCCCGTAGAGCCCAATAGGCAAGAGGGTTTCGAAAAAACTGACAGAAAACTGGCGGAGGATGACTGGTTTGCTGCTCTGAAGGTGGTAGATGAACGCTTCAGTTGAGAGCTTTGTAACATGAAAATGAACCAAAAGGGTGGTGGAGGCTTGGAGTGCATTGTACTTAACTGTTGGCATAACCCGCGGTGAAGAGATGAGGTGGCCGGATGGGTATGTTATCCCCATCCAGACTGTTGGTCTGATGCCAGTGTCATTATAGTTCCTCACGCCGCCTGACCACCATCACCTCCCTTACTCCCGTTATCCGCCACCACCACTACCAGTTTAAAATGCCTTCTTCTCGAGTTGACATGCCGCACATGCTGGCTACGTATCTAATCAGCAATTTGAATTTGGATGTGGCTCAACTGAATTCTGCGAAAGGGTGTGAACTGGATGAGGGTGGCCAGTTAGCTGGCCACCGATTCCACATAATTGACCATTTCATAGTTCATGCAGTTTTGAAATATTATTCATGCAATCGAGGAATAGTTTTAGGCACTTACCTGCTCAGTCGCTGGTGTGTTATGCATATTTCATATTTTGGCACTTTGTTTCCCCGTTGTTGTTGCTTCTTGCGCTTTGCATGCTCGACCTTGGTGTTTTCGATGATCTCCCGTTCAAACATTGCTCTTCATACGTCTTGCTGCGCTGACCCTATATCTGCAGTATGTTTTTCAAAGGGATCAACTGCTATAGGAATCCTGTAGGATTTCCTGTAGCTGCTTCTCCTATTGAAATTCAAGCTAATATGTGAGCAGGGCTAAAATTGCTGAAGAAGGCCTCGACTAAGAAGAAATCACAGCTGGAGGGTATCAGGTAGGGATGAGAGAAACTGCTGCTACGTTGATTTGTCATTTTTTTTTGGTTGTGTGTTTGCAGGATGACAAAAACAGAATATCTGCATGTGGCTGTGTAGGGACAAAAATGAGTGGAGAGGTTGGTATACAGGGATGAAATGGCGAAATGGGAAGATGGATGGTGGTAAAGAGGTTCACAATGCTTCCAAACGAATTTCCAACCCTCGTGTTCTGTTTTAAAATGGATTTTGGCCTTCCTATAATTTCTACAGGATCCTCCTGTAGAAAATACAGAGTTTCCTGTAGGATGTGGAGTTTCAGAACAAATGAGGCCAAAAACTTGGGAAAGGATAACAGTGATGGGGTGATGGACTGTAAAGGGTGCATGCAACTTTTCTTGTCTTTTCCTCTTGTGCAACCCTCCTGCAACAACCTTCCTGCAACCTGCAACTTATTCAAAAGAAGTTAGGTTTTTTCTTTTTTGTTTTTGCTCTTTTTTTTTGAGACAGCTAGGGCACCTCCAGGAGGTTTTCACCCTCGCTGCCTACCCTGGGTGCCTCCAAGAGGTTTTCACCTAGGGATATTTTATTCCATTTTCATTTTTCTCTGTTTCTTTTTTTGGCTACTCAGGGTGTGGGTGGAGTGGAGACAGGGACTTGCTCCACTACCAACACTGATTTACCCAGAGTTTCAATGAACTCCTGTTTAGAAAGGGGCTTCTTGTAGCTTTTCAATTGATGCCCATTGATGTGCATGGGGATGGCTTCTTCATCAATGGTTCAGATAAGGACTGAACCATTGTCATTGCATTTTTCCACTGTATATGGTCCCAACCATATGGTTCTCAGCTCGCCCTTAAAATCTTTGTACATTGAATCATATATCAGCGCCCAATCTCCCGACAGAAATTGTTTCTCTTTGAGGTGTCGGTCATGCCATATTTTTCTTTGAAGCTGGACTACCTTTGAGTGGAGAAGGGCCTGCATTCTCTGTTAATATAATCCATTTAACTGAAGCAATATTTCTTTTTGTGCATGGTCGAGGTCTAGGTCCAGCTGAGCTGCTAGCTTTAATGTGTTATATTCAAATTCTATGGACAACAAAGCCTTCTTCCAATAGACCAGCTCATTGGGTGTGAACCCTGTGGTAGTTTTCCAAGTAGTGTTATAGGCCTAGGTGGCCTCAACCAATCGGTCTGCCCAATCTTTTTTGCTGCTGCTCACTACCTTAGTCAAAATCTTTTCAAAAGCTCTATTAGTGACTTCCACCTGTCCATTTGCTTGGGGGTGATAAGGGGTGGAAGTTCTGTGCTTAATCTTGTGGTGTGTGAGCAGGTATTCAACTAAATTGGAGGTAAACTATCTCCCTTGATCTGTACTAGCTCTCTTGGGTAGCTAAACTTGTAGAAGATATTTTCCCTTAAAAACTCAGCTACTTTTTCCTTTGTTTCTACTTTGATTGCCTTTGTTTCTGCCCACTTTGTCAGGTAGTCCGTGCACACAATGATGTAAGACTTATGTTTTGAAGGAGGGTTGATAGGACCCATAAAGTCCATGCCCCACTTCTCAAGTGGCTTGAAAGTCACTTAAGATTGCAGGGGCATCTCATCCCCTGGAGTCGGTTTCCCCATCCTTTGACATCAATCACATTGGCTGATGTATCTCCTGACATCTTGATGGAGAGTGGGCCAATAGTAACCTGCCTGCAAAATCTTGAAAGCAGTCCTCCTTGCTACAAAGTGGCCCCCATAAGGTCCATCATGACAGGTTAAGAGGATGTCAAAGACTTCCTCCTCCCTGACACATCGCCTCAAAATCTGATCTGGGCCAAGTTTGAACAAGTTACCCCCACTCCAAGTGAATGGGGTGCTTTTCCTCACGATCTTGCTCTTCTATTTTGAGGACAGGTGTGGCGGAAACTGTGCTGAAACCAAGCAATTTGCTATATCAGAAAACCATGGAGAGAGTACTGAAATATCAAATAAGTGTTCATCTAGCATTTGATCATCCACCATTCCTTCTTCACCTGCAGGCAGATCTAGTTTAGACAAAAAATTAGAAACAACATTTTCCTTACCAGGCTTATCAACTATAGTTAAATCAAATTGCTGCAACAAAAGTAACCATCTAATGATACAAGCGTTTACATTTGGTTTATTCATCAAATACTTAATTGTAGCATGGTCAGTGTGTACGAATGTTTGATAACCAGTGATGTAGTGTCTGAACTTGTTTAGGGAATGGACTACAGCTAGGAGCTCTTTTTCGGTTACCGTGTAGTTTAATTATGCCTTAGATAGGTTTTTATTAACAAAGTATATGGCATATGGTAGCTTCTCTTCAACTTGTCTTAGGGCTGCTCCTATAGCTTTGTTTGAGGCATCTGTGTGAATGTGGAAAGGTAGGGCCCAATTTGGACCTCTCAAGATTGGGGCAGTTACCAACTTACCTTTCAAGGCATCCAGAGCCTCTTGACAATTGTCAGTCCATATAAACTCAACATCTTTCCCCAAAAGACCAAACAATGGGGAGGCTAGCTTGCTAAAATCCTTGATGAATATTCTATAATACCCTGCTAAGCCTAGAAAACTCCGAACATCTCCTACCTTTTGAGGAGGTGGGACCCTTTGGATAATAGCAATCTTGTTGGCATCCACCTGTAGTCCTTGCTGAGAAATTGTATGACCTAGCACGATCCCTTCAGTCATCAGGAATTCACATTTTTTAGGACTGAGGGATAAGTTCATTTCAATACACTTGGCTATAACTTTTCCCAGGTTAGTCAATGCTTTTTGGAAGTTGGAACCATAAGGGGTAAAGTCATCCATATAGATTTCCACTAAATCATGAACCAACTCAACAAATATGCTCAATACTACTCTCTAGAAAGTGGTAGGAGCATTGCACAACCCAAAGGGAAGGACCCGGTAGGCAAAGGTAGCCCATGGACAAGTGAAAGTGGTCTTATCTTGGTCTTTCGGGCTGATTTGGATTTGGTTGTACCCAATAAACCCATCTAAGAAAGAGAAAAACTTCTTCCCTGCCAGGCCATCTAACACTTGATCTATGAAAGGCAAAAGGAAATGGTCCTTCTTGGTGGCTTTGTTTAGTTCCCGATAATCTACACAGATTCTCCACTTACCATTTTTATTTGGTACTAGCACCAAAGGAGAAACCCATTCACTGCCAAAGATGGATAGATGAATCCTGCATCTAGCAACTTTTGCAGTTCTTCTTTGACAATGTCCTTGAGGGCCGGATTCATCCTCCTTTGAGGCTGCCTAACTGGCTTACAATCTTCCTTGATGTAAATGTGATGGGTATAGACAGAAGGGTGGACTCCCTTCATCTCCTTATAACTCCAAGCAAAAGCATCTAAGTGATTCTTCAATAAGCTACACAACTCTTTCTCCTGAGAGGTGGATAGGGTGAGTTGATCCTTAAGGTTCTTTCTGGGCCAAATTCCACATTCTTAACTCGAAGAGAGGTCGGTTCAACTACATAGAGATCAACTGAAGCGTTGGCTTGGGTTTCTTCCACCAACTCTTCTAATGGAAATTCACTGGGGGGTGGATTCTGGATCAATTTTTCAATAAGATCATCCTCGGTTTGTGGACCGCCCAATGGTAGTTTCTATTGTACATAATGGTGCAGAGTAGACTTCATCCTCGTCTCCCTCCTCCAACTAGAGGGGTAAATCATGTTCCAGTAGAGGTTGGGCAAGAGGATAGATGACTAGCTGCTTGGACATATGCCCATTCTTGATTGTCATGTTCCCAGCTTGGCAGCCGATGTAGGCATCTGCAGTAGCCAACCAAGGTCTTCCAAAGATGAGAGGATACCCAGTGAGATTTGCCTTTGGTTGGAGAACCAAGAAATCAGCGGGGTACTCCCAAGAATCAATAGAGACCATGACATCTTCCACAATCCCCTCGGGAGTCATGGTGGAGCGGTCTGCTAACTGCAGTATTGTCGAGGTCTTTCTTAGGGAGCCCTGAAGGTTGAGCTTGAGCATAGTGTCCCTGGTCATCACATTAATGGCAGCCCCTAGATCAATCAAGGTATGGGGGATTATGGTGCCATTGATGTGGACATCGATTGCTGGACTCCCAGGGTCTAGATATTTCAGATAAATTACCTGCCCCAACATCAGATCAGACTATTGTCCTATGACATTGATAGTTGGGGCATCTCTCCTTCGCCTGCCTGGGTGTTTAAAGCACTTCTCCTTGATCATCTTTTGTATATGGGCACATCCTTTATGGCTTGGAGAAGGGGTATTTTTACACATAACTGTTTCAGTTCTCCCAGAAGTTCAGTTTCTTCTGGGGTCGGTTGTGTGGTTCCAGTTAGTCTCTCAAGAAAGGGTGGAATGGATTTTGGTTCACTTTCCTGTTTCTCTTCTTCATCCTCTTTAGGAGGAGGTTGGCTATCTGGGAGGACCTTCCCAAATCGTAGGTTGATCTCCTGAATCTCCACAGCATAGGTAGGGCACATTGTTTCTCCAGTATATACCTACTGGGCCTGTCTATTATTGGGGTTTGGGTTCGGTTGAGCAGGTATCTGGGGTTGTCTTGGAGGAGCAGGAGGTAATGGTTGTGGTTGACCAGGTAGTGGATGCAAAAGAGTGGGAGGAGAGTTGTATTGGGGCCTCCACCCCTAATGAGGTGCATTCCACTGAGGTTGTGGTTGAGCATGAGAATGAAACGAATGAGCAGCAGGTTGAGTATGGTATTGAGATGGCTACGACCAAGGAGGGGGTGTGGACCAGGAAGGATGAGCAGGGTGACTCCAAGAAGGTATGTGAGTGGATTGATTGGGGTTGTAATAAGTTTGGGATGTCCCTTGCATTCCCTGCTGGTAAGGTCTGGGTCCATGTGGCCTCCTTTGGTTCATGAAGTAGAGTGGTTCAGTGGCTCCTTCAACCCCTTGGTACATAGCTTTAAATCCGGGTAAGGATGGGCACTGATTTGTAGGGTGGTCTTCTTCACAGACAAAACACACCTCTACAGAGTGTAATGGACACTCGTTCTTAGGATGCTTCCTAGTGCATCTGGGACAAAAGATGGCCAAAGCCTCTTAGCTTCCTCTTGCTTCTTTTGGATTCGCAAGGTATCCATTTGCATGGCAATGAACTGTCTCATCTCGCTTTTGAAATCTTCCATCTGATTTGCAAACTCGTTTTTGGATAAGGGGGCACTGGCTAAGAGTTGACTTCCCTACCTCTTTTTCTGGTTGCCCTAGAATGGTTTCTAAACACAGTCTTTATGTCATCATAAGGTAGCTGGTAGATGTCTCCCCTAGCCAGCAAATGGAGGGTATCTAGAAGGTCTTCAGGGACTCCTCAGAGTAGAACCAACTTCAGAGATTCGGGGTCAAGTGTGCACCTGGCCCTTTTATAACTGAGTTGAAACTTCTCTTCATAGTCTTCTAAAGATTCATCATTTCCCATGGTCATCCGAAAGATTTCTTCCTTTGTTTCCTTTGACCTATAGTAATCTCAATATTTTTTGTTAAAGACTTGCTGTATCTGAGCCCAAGTTGTGATACTAGGAAACCCCATGAACCAACATAGTGCTGCATCCTTGAGGGTAGAGGAAAAGAGTTTCAACTTTTGCTCGTCTTTTGCATAGTCATAAGTTTGACAAAGGACAAGAAACTCAAACAAGAAGGTATCAGGGTCTTCAGTAGTCAATCCATGGAAGTGAGGTAAGGCTGAGGGACTTATGTTTTTCATCTTTGTGTCCCCATTGGTTTCTCGGATGGGAAAAGTGCCTTATATTCTCTCCTCATTTCCTCTACCATTTCTATCTTCACCATTAATGACCATTTCTTGTAGCAACTTATTCAAATTTATCTTCAATTCTTCCATCTTATCGTCCATGCCATTCATCTTAGCTCCCATCTTAGCATCCATGCCATTCATATTAACTTGCATGCCATTCACATTAGCTTCCACGCCATTCATCTTGGCTTCATTTACCTTTAGTGAGAGTGAAATTTGTTGTACTTGGTCTTGTAATTTTGATATATCATGTTGCATTTCTTCCTCTTCTTCACGATTCATGCTAGAGCTCTCAGGTTTCTTACTAGGTGTTTCCATTTCCTTTATTTGGGGCATTAATTAATTCTAATAATTCTTCACTATTCCCTTTGAATTGCTTCAAACTAATTTTTCCAATCAATCTTATGCAAAATAAAAAAAATTACACACCTTTTTCTTCACTTTGTAAGAGTTCAATATTGAATCTGTTGTATCTATGTAGCTGCAGATCTCGAATATCTCAAATATCATCCTCCAGTAGCCCTTTGAGTCCTCCTTCTAACCTCGCAAGTTTGATCAAGATTGGATTCTCCAAGGAAGAGTTATGCCAAATCTCCCACGGTGACCTGATTATAGACTAGTTTAGTAGAGGAAACTTGTATGACGTGCCATGTCTCACTGTTTCAACCTTAGGTTCTAAAAATGATACTCACAAAAACTACAGTCCGTCCTTTTTTTGTAACTTCTTACGAAAATTCAATCTGATATTCAGAGCTAAAGTTATGACGATTTTCCCAAGGTGACTTGTTTGAAATGTAATTCGGGGGTCTGCAAAAAACCACAACTTCCTTAGACCATATCTCCGAGAATATAGCAAGACAAATTCTAAAAATCAGACCCGAGGTTCAACACGATTTTATCTCAAATGGGTTTTTTTTGCTTCTGAAATGTTGCAGAAAAAAAATTATAGCGAAAATGCCACGATGTCCTGTTTGGAGCAGCGAAACCCTAGAATCCAAAGCTTTGATACCAAATGTTAGGAAACCAGCTCACAAAAAGATAGAAAAGATAGATCAACACCTTACAAATAAGCCTCTTCGAGGGGGCAACCTCCTTTACATTACACAAATGAACAATTCTTAGATGATTCAAATGACAAATCCTCCTTTCTATATATAGGAGTCTAAGGGGTCGCAATATAACCAAGCCAACCTAACAATAATAATATAAAGGCACAAAAGTAACAACAGAGGTATTCTATGGGGCACAGTAATAACAATATGGGGACAATAGGGGCACAAAAATATTAATAAGGGATACAACTGCAATAGTAATGGGGGAATCACTAGTATTATAGGGACCTAACATTGGAGGAGTTCTTCTATAAGATTAACACCTATTTATGGTTGTAAACTCCTTCCATTTATATTAATGCAAAGAATTCTGTGTTTTCCTATATGTGATGTTGTTATTTCAAATATGTCAATACAATGTTGATTTATTGAATAGAGTATTTAGATGATACTGCATAGATCTCGTAGTTTCTTGGCTTGTGTTATCTAACTGTGCAGATTCTAATTTTGGAAATCAAAGCTAGAATTGGAGCATTCAAGCTAGAGGAGTGAAACCCACGATGGATTCCAGGTAGGTTTCATACCATCATCTATTTACTTTAAGGAAAGCATTGTATTCCTTATCTCTCTGTTGTTCTAGGTTAGCCACCAAACCTAGGGGAGATACTTTTGTTCGCAATCGCAAATCCTGTATAACACTCCCATATATAGATTTTCAGTGAAATGAAAAGTTTCTTTTTATCATGCTAGTTTCCATTTTAGGATATTCATTTGAAATTCGTGGTGAGCCTTAAAACCAAAACTTAAATCAAGATAAACTTTAAAATTACTGAATCAACCTAAGGAGATTTTATAACATTAACACAAACATCTAGACGTCTAGGCTAGATACGTGTTTCAACGTCTTTAAACAAAGGAGTTGTAATTTTTGCGAACGTTTCATTCTAGGGGTGATATCCCATTCCAACTACGTAAGTGTATCGAACCGTACTCCACGTACCTCTGGGTATATTGTGTAATAGTCCTGGTGAAAATTCCATGTAATAAAAGTTAATAAAGGCAAAATAATAACCACGGTTGACGGGGCACTTATTCCAAGCTGAATGTTTGGCAAGACATTCTAGTGTGGGTATTCATTTGGTTTATTGTGGCTAAGTAAATTAGCAAAGGCAATGACTAAGGCTTTGGAAAGGAAAAATGACATTTTTGGCACATTTATTTATGAAAATTATGGAAATTAGGAGAAAAGGAAGGAGAAAGGGAACAAGTTGCATGTGAGGAGGAAAATGAAGGAAAATAATGGAAAATGAAGAAAATAGAGGCCTAAATGATAAAAAGGCTTTTGAGGATTAGTTGGTACCTTTTTTTCAGTTCAATTTTGGAGCTCTCTCATTATTCTCTCTCTCTCTGTCTCTCTCTCTCTCTCTCTCACACTCTTGGACACAAAGTTTTCTTGGAGCACTTTGGCATTGGATCAAGAAAGGTAAAGAAGACAAGAGGAAGGAAGGAGCAAGCAAGGAAGAGCAGCATCAAGCAACTATAGTAGGATTCTTTGCAGATATCAATTTGCATGTGTGTTTTCCTTGCTAGATTTCTCATGCATGGTATTACATGTGGTTATTTTGCTATTATGGCATGAGTTTTCCATGTGTGATAATGTTTTCAGCCTAGCCTTTCCATTTCCGGATAACCATGGTGTGATGGGGTTCTCAGGTTTTAGTTGAGCTAGATTGCCGAATGGATTCGAAGTTGAGTGAGGTGGATATCCGAATGATAAAACACATGGCCTAGTGACTACTGAACTAGACTGTGGGTTGTAGTAAAGCCGAATTTTGTGCTGCCTCAGTGGGCCTAGGAATCCTCGACCAGTTAATGGTGGGATATGTACTAAACCCTAGAGGTGGTCGCCCTTGATTAGACCTAGGAATCCTTGCAAGTGAATGGCGAGATATACGGTAAAGCCTAGAGGGTGGTGTCTCAATTTAGGGCCTAGTGATCCATGGATCAGACTATGGATTGCGGTAAAGCCAGAGAGACTAGGAGACATGAAAATTCCTCACAGTGTAGGCGAAGAAATAGGTGGCATCCATGCTTGTTTGGCCTAGTGATCTAGTGGAGATCATGGTAAAGCTTGTTATTGCATGTTTATTGTGTTGGCTTAGTGATTCTGGATGGATTACGGTAAAGCCTAGTTTCTATTGATGAGTGGGAGGCAGTTTAGCCTTAGGATGCCCTGGTTGGTTCTTTTGGTGTAAGTCCCACATTCATGCTTGGAATATGGCAATGGGGTGAATGAATGAATAGAGAATTGGCTCAACCATTCTATGGTTGGGTGGAATGTGGTAGTCTCATCCCAGGTTGGATTTTGCATTCATTAAAAAGAGGTTATTTCCTTGATATCTTATGTCTAAATGTATTGGTTTATATGTGGATCTATGGCTGATGTATCCTTGATATTTATGTTGTTATCATGCTGGTTATAAGCATGTATTATGAGAATGATGATGTATGGATCTCCTCATGTTTTTATTTGTAAATGAATGAACAATGTATCTATGACCTAATAGATGATAATGTAGCTAATGATATAAAGGACCAATGCTTCTTAGCGATTCTCAGATAAGTATGAGACCCTATGCTCAGATCTGTTGTTTACTCCTGTAGATTACACATTTGTGATATGTTTGATGAAATGTCTGTCATGGTTAGTAGGGGTCCAGTCAAGGCCCTTGTTCAAGTAATTGAATTTGTATCATCATCTCATTGTTATCTTTTTGTTTTGAAGGTGTCATTTAGTTTTGGGCAGTGACCTGGGCTTTGGGCCTAAAAAAGTGGCTCAAATCCTGGGGATGTAGGCACAACATTGGGTAGAAAAGTCCCTAGACGCTTGCATACCATGTCGTGGGAGCGTCTGGAGCCCTCTGGACACATGCATGCCAATATCAAGGGAGCGCCCTAGAGTTAAATGGTCTAAAATCTCAGTGGGACCCATGGGCTGGTTACCTGAGAGGTTGGAATGGTTTCTGGGAGTCTTGTTTCTAATGTGGAAGATCTGTATGGTGTGTTTCCATCAATTCTACCTCCTTAAAGTTACCTAGGAGGTTGAATCCCATCATAGTAGCCTCTCGTCACATGTTTACCCCAATTGGCGAGTTATGGGTAGATGTGGGAGGAGGGTGCTATAGTGTGGTATTAGAGCATGGTTCACCTCGCGGACTGGATTGGTGGTGTGTTGGTCATGCATTCATGTTGGTTGCGTATGTGTTCCTTATGCTTGTAGTCCATGTGCTTGTTGCATTTGCATGGTGTTGATCATGGTTGTAGTGGTGTCGCCATGTGAAGGTTGATGGTGTTGTTGTGGGATGTGTTGTTACGAGTGTATGGCTGTATATGCATTTGTTATGTATGTCAGTGTCTATATGTTGTTATGCATGCATTTTCATGGTGAAGTTTGTTGTGCATAAGGTCATTGTATGCATTTTAGGTCATCATGATGATATTGGTATGTTAGGATGCTAATGTGTTGTCAGAGATAGAGCAGGTGATGCAAATCCTTAAAGTGAAGTTGCAACGTTGGACCACGAGGCAAAAATATGTCGTCATATAAGTTTGTATGTTGGGCGTGCGTGTATGTAGGTTAAGGATTGTTATATGCATTATGGTTATGTGTATGCCTTTCATTCTATTGATGTTATGGTTACATACATGATAGATGCTAGTTGGGTAGTGTAGTCATATGCACATGTGTTAGATAGTCATGAATGATAGTAACATGTGGTTGTATGCACTGCTATTGTTATTTTATGTTATATAGCTTGATGATTATGTTATATGTTGTTGATGAGCATGATATATAACTTGTTGTTGTTATATGCTAGTTAATTGATGATTAGGGTTATTGCACTAATATCTTGATGTTATATGTATCATGCTAATTGGATTGACCTATGTAGATGATTATGGTTATGACATTCGAGTATGAGTTAATATATTGTGATATTATGTGATACTAATCTAGACTGACTGTGTATATGTGATTGTTATGCATGAATGAAAATTGTTTACGAGTTATGATGTGAACATGTTAGCTAGTTATTGTTATGGACATCATGACATTATTTATGTTTGAGTTGATGTGTTGTGAAGTTTTATTGTGCTAATATAGATTAATTGTGCAGACAAGATAGCCTCGCCTGAGATACATTAAGGTATGAGCTTGCTTATGTCGTCTATTTGGCTTATCTAGCATGTTATGCTTACAAGTTATCTAAATGTTTGATTAATTTCATGATACAAGTATGTGTCTGAAAGATTGTACGAATGAATGGTCTTATTTTATGATGGTTTTACTAATACATATGTATTGAGACAACTTATATGTACTTGAGTGTAAGTAGGTGATAATTGAAGAATTATGTATTATGACTTTTGAATGTGAGTTGATTTTGTTAGTCTTGGTAAAGGTTGATTTCAAATTCATAGACATGATTCCTTAATTTGTGAAACATGTGACTGACATGTGTAAACAGTTGTAGGAAAACATGCTTGGTATTAGCATGACAAGGTAACAATTGATATGTTTACATAAATACTAGTTGGGTGATGTGACTGTACATAGTAAGACTTGATTGCAATAAGGTAAAAGGTAGAAAAAAGGAATTGGGCAAGAATTCCTTTGGCTATGTTTGAAAACCCTAATTCCAAATGAATGAGTGCTTTGCATACATGAAATCTTCTTAACCTTGATTTTTTCTGACATTATGTGGATATGTGCGATAGTCAAGAACATGTATTTTATAGGTATATCAGCTAGTTTCTAGTTATGGATGGATTCATCAAGGGAATTTGAGTCCCTTGGGAGACGACATGGATGCGTTTAGTTACAAGGCAATGTGCTTGGCATAACAAGGTAAGGTAACTAGTATGTTGTTATGTTTACTTATGCACTGACAGTTATGTGTTATGGTAGTATGATACAAAGAAATGCATGGCAAAGAAATTGCCATGGAATCTTGAAGAAGGCCTAGGTTGAGCTTTCCATTGGAAGCATTAGGAACCCATGGGGACCGAGTCATGGTGTTTGTTGCTAGTCTTGTGCTTTCGGTGTTTTATGCGTTGCTTGTGTTTAATTTGCAGTTCTATTTGTGTATAGTGCATGATCATGCCACTTTGTTTGCGGTGTCATATTGTTATTGATTTTCATGGTTTCCTTCTGGTTTGTTTCTTGTATTGCCTTTTATATTTTGAGTCTAGGGAATTGGTTGGGAAAAGAGGAAAGTCAATGGAGCTCGGGGAGATTTGTGTGGTACCTGGCAGGTAAGGAAAGACCTGGATGAAGCTCCGGTAGATCTGTGTGGTACCCGACAGGTAAGGAAAGACCTGGATGAAGCAAGAGTATGACAACCAGTTAGACTGGTTGGGTCCATTGGTGTAAATGGACAATGTCAGGACAATCATGAGAAACCCAAAAGGAAAGGTAAAGTGAATGGATGTGAGGCGTCTGATTCCTTGGCTATGTTGGGAATGATTGTTCTCAATGTGGTGCATGGATAAAAGGAGTTCTCTTAACCTTGACCTTATGTTATTTGGTAATTATGTTGTGATCATGTCTATGCTAATGTTTATATATATGCATGTATATATGTTGTTTTCTGACAAGATTATGATTGTTTTATGTTGATGTTTATATATATATATATATATATATATATATACCGTTGTGTGACAGGGTCATCAGGAATCGCTCTTGTGGAGGAATGATTGCTATGTAGGTGAATGGCATGAAGATATTCTCGGTCTTATGAGGAATCAAGTGGGAAGAGTAGTCATAACAAATATATGAGGTCAATATCTTATGGATATGAATTGATATTGTATGCTTGTATTATGCCTATGTTTATGTTATGACAGGTAACACTGAGGGATACATCAACGAAATGAAACTAGTGTGGTATGCGGCATGTTGAGACAAGCATGGATAAGACACTGGAAGCGAGGTTGCTTGGTAGAGACAGTGTGGTTTTGGATGTGTGGTACTAATATTATGCATATGTTGTATATGTTGTACATGTTGCATTCGTGATGTTGTGTGCATGTGGTGTTGTGTGCATGGGTGTTGTGCTGGTGCATGTGGTGTTACATAGCACCATCTATATCCAACACTGCATGTGGTGTTGTGTGCATGTTATACATGTGGTGATATGTACATATGGTCTTGTGTGCATGATTGTACAAGTGGTGTTGTGAGCATGTGATGTCGTGTACATGTTGTACATGTGGTGCTATGTGCAGGTGGTGCTGTGTACATGTCGTGAATGTGGTGCTGTGTACATGTGGTGTCATGTACATGTCATGCATGTGGTGCTATGTATGTCTGGCATTGTGTACACATTGTACATGTGGTATGATGTACATGTGGTGTTGTGTACACGTTGTGCAAGTGGTGTCATGTACATGTGATGTTGTGCACACATTGTGCATGTGGTGCAGTGTACATGTGGTTTGTGAGCATATCGTACATACTGTGTTGTGGGCATGCGGTACTATGTATGTGCATTGTGTAGTTGATGTATCATGACATATGTATTCATTGTGTTGTACTATGTGTACGTATTTGTGTTGTGTTGTACACTGGGTGTAGGTGTATGTGTGCTATGTCAGGTGTAGGTACATGTATTTCACGGTGTTGTATGTCGTGTGTGGTTGTATGTGTGTAATGCACACTATGTGTATGTGCACATGGTTGAGGAGAAGACACTGTGTCTTTGTTGAGTGTGGCAACCGATCCAGTTTGTGTATGAAATAAAGACAAAGTTAGAACCTACGAATTGATTAAAGGATAAGTATTAGTATTTTATTTCAATTTTATTATGCATGTGATCTATGATTCTACTTTATGATGGTTACATGTGATTTATGCTTTTGATCTATGATGGTTGTGTTTACATGATGATTTGGTCATGTTAGAAAATTATATATTACGAAGCAATGGAACACATAAAATATTGCAAAAATATAAACATAGAAAACGCATAAAACAAGAGAGACACAGATATATGTGGTTGACCAAGTTTGGGCTACGTCCACCCCGAACAGCCAGTCCTTCCCCTGTTATTATCCAGCAAAATGAAGAGACACAACCTACAATAGATCTGCTGTAATATCCTTTGTTTTCTCTCACAGTCTCATCTCTTTGCTTCTCACTCAGAGAATACACATCTATTACATAGCCTCAAATACAATGCCCTCATACAAAGAGAGGGGTTGCCTTCTAGAGCAAAAAACCCTAAACTAAACATAAGTTCTACCGTCAGATCATCCGGCTAATGAACGGCCCAGATTGACTAGAAATCACTATAATTTTACAAGTAAATTTTACATTTGTTTTTAGCTTCGGGGGGCGCTGCCCTCGAAACCCCCGCCGGGGGACCACTAGCCCACGGATCCCCTAGTCGGGGGGGATCGGTCCCCCCCAAACCCCCGCAGGGGTGACAAGTCCCCCCCGTACCCCCCCGCATGGAGGGGTGTACAAACTTCCCGGGGTATACATCCGACTGAAACAAAGACATCTAAACAGTCATGCTCCATACTCAACAGGTCAAAGATGTTAGTTTGACTTGCTGTGATAGGAAGCAAACAGAATTGCAAATATACCTTGTTGATGGGCCACCAATGACGTATGATTTGAAGTTATTTAAATTTATTTTGAATCTAATGGAAATTATGTGCTTGGTACAAGAAAGCATGAAATGTTCGGTTAGCTAGTTGAAACTGACGGCAAGCATTAGCAACAACAACAAAAGGAATTGGAATATGTAGCAATATGTTGGTAAAGCACTTTAGGAGTAGGGCCATTGTGGGAAACTGGTACACAATAGTGTCCATTGATTTCCATGAGAATGCTATCACCGATATGATGGTTTGAGGCGGGTATATCCCTTGGTTGTTTGACCTTCCGATGCGATAAATCCTTGCCAAGGGATGGATTTACCGAGATAGGGGATGTTGGGGACTTTGGAAGGTGAGTGACTACACAAAAGGGGTGACCAGATTGCCAGAGGGACTATGTAGCAGAGAAGGAAAGGTCGGGGATGGATTTTTTTTGTCATTAGCATTACTAAATGGAATCAAATGCACATTGGGAGTGCACCTTGGAACAATGAGATGATAAATGTTCACTGAGAGGACAAGTGGCACTAAATTGTAGTGCTAGACATTGGATGCAACTTTGACTTGGACAATAGATTTTGTAATTCTTGGGAAGGAGGTGAATCTTGGTATTACTTTTGAGGGTGGAGGTGTAAGCCTCTAGATTCCCTTATTGCTGATGCAGACATTGTATCCTTTTATTTGTTGGTTTAGCAAATGTGCATATGTGTATATGTGGTTATTGTAAATACCATAACAAGATATGTTATAAAGCTCCAGTATGTGGTATGTTGTCATGTTTTCTATAGTGGTCATTGTAAATACTGCAACGAGATGGGTTATAAAGCTCCATAGGTAGTATGTTTTGTTTTCAGCGATTTGCTGGGTTATAGGTGTCATTAAACATTGAGAACGGTGTTCCCCCAACGGGGAGGGTTCTGTAACAACACTGGTGAAAGTTCCATGTAATAAAAGTTCATAAAGGAAAAATAATAACCACGGTTGGTGGGACACTTACTCCAAGCTGAAATTTGGGAAATGCATCGTAATGTGGGTGTTCATTTGGTTTATTATGGCTAAGGAAATTAGAAAAGACAGTAACTAAGGCTTTGGAAAGGCAAAATGACATTTTTGGCACATTTATTTATGAAAATAATGGAAATTAGGAGAAAAGGAAGGTGGAAGGTCACAAGTTTCATGTGAGGAGGAAAATGAAGGAAAATAATGGAAAATGAAGAAAATAGAGGCCCAATTTATAAAAAGGCTTCTGAGGATCAATTTGTACCTTTTGTCAGTTTAGTTTTGGAGCTCTCTCATTATTCTCTCTCTCTCTCACTCTTGGACACTTAGATTTTTCTTAGAGCACTTTGGCATTAGATCAAGAAAGGAAAAGAAGGCAAGAGGAAGGAAGCATCAAGCAAGGAAGAGCAGGATCAAGCAACTACAATATGATTCTTTGTAGGTATCGATTTGCATGTGTGTTTTCCTTGCTAGATTTAGCATGCATGGTATTGCATGTGGTTATTTTGCTGTTATGGCATGGGTTTTCTAGGTGTGACAATGTTTTCAGCTTATCCTTTCCATGGTGTGATGGGGTTCTCATGTTTTTGTTAAGTTGGATTGCCAGATGGGTTCAAAGCTGAGTGAGGTGAATCTTTGAATGATAGAACACATGGCCTAGTGACCCCTGAACCAGAATGTGGGTTGTGGTAAAGCCAAATTTTGTGTTGCCTCGGTTGGCCTAAGAATCCTCGATGGTTAATGACACAATATACGATAAAGCCTAGAGGTTGTTTCCCTTTATTAGGCCCAGGAATCCTTGCCAGTGAATGGAGGGATATATGGTAAATCCTTGAGGGTGGTGTCTCAGTTTAGGGCCTAGTGATCCTTAGACCAAAATCTGGATTGCAGTAAAGCCCGAGATACTAGGAGACAAGAAAATTCCTCATGGTGTAGGCGGAGAAATACGGTGGCATCCATGATTGTTTGGCATACTGATCTGGTGGAGATCATGGTAAAGCCTGTTATTACATGTTTATTGTGTTGGCCTAGTGATCTGGGATGGATTACGGTAAAACCTGGTTTCTATTAATGAGTGTGAGGCAATTTAGCCCTAGGATGCCCTTGTTGGTTCTTTCGGTTTGAGTCCCACATTCATGCTTGGAATATGGCACGGGGGTGAATGACTAAAGAGAGAATTGGCTCAACCATTTTATGGTCGGGTGGAATGTGGCAGTCTCATCTCGGGTTGGATTTTGCATTCATTAATAAGAGGTTCTTTCCTTGATATCTTATGTAAAAATGCATTGGTTTATATGTGGAATCTATGGTTGATGTATCCTTGATATTTGTATTGTTATCATGTTGGTTATAAGCATGTATTATGGCAATGATGATGTATGACTCTCCTCATGTTTTGATTTGTAAATGAATGAACAATGTATCTATGAACTAATAAATGACAATGTACCTAATGATATAAGGGACCAATGCTTCTTAGTGATTATCAGATAAGTATGAGACCCCTATGCTCAGATCCTTTGTTTACTCATGTAGATTACATATTTGTGATATGTTTGACGAAATGCCTATCATAGTTAGTAGGGGTCCAATCAAGCCCTTGTTCAAGTAATTGAATTTGTATCATCATTCCACTGTTATCTTTCTGTTATGAAGGTGTCATTTAGTTCTGGGCAGTGATTTTGGCTCCGGGAAAAAGTGGCTCAAATTCTGAGGACACAGACACAACATTGGGCAAAAAGTCCCCAGACGTTGGCATACCATTCTGTGGGAGTGTCCAGAGCCCTATAGATGCATGCATGGCCACATCAAGGGAGCATTCGAGAGCTAAATGGTCTAAAATCTTAGTGGTAACTAGGGGCTAGTTACTTGAGAGGTTGGAATGTTTCCTGGGAGTCATGTTGCTGATGTGGAAGGTTCTTATGGTGTGTTTCCATCGATTCCACTTAATTAGGGTTACCTAGGAGGTTGAATCCCATCATAGTAGCCTCTCGTCACATGTTTACCGCAGTTGTCCAGTTACTTGGGTAGATGTGGGAGGGGCTTTACATATTGGATTGCTCTCCATGCATGAAAAGTATATGGGCATGCTATCATTATACGGTTACACATTAGACAACACTAACACAGACTGCACTTCCATGTACTGTCGAGTATATTTTGGTAGTCCACCATAGGTTACTATCCTCACCATAGGTAGTAAAGTCAACTGCCTTGTACACTGTGATACACCAAACACATCATTCATGGAGATTTCCTGCTCGTACGTAAATTCTTGGTTTTCCAAGGTTGTATATTGTAGTTCACAGTTTCTTAGTAAACCTTTATGCCTAGTTTACCCTCTTTGATTTATTTTTTGTGTTAATTATTAAAATTTATTAATCCATCGTGGAATAATAAGACCCTTTACCTTCTCATTCACATAGAATTCAAAATAAGCCTCCTCTTCCACCAGAGGCAACTCCTTGTCATCGTCATAAGCATAGTAAAA
Source organism: Pinus taeda (assembly GCA_000404065.3). NCBI lineage: Eukaryota > Viridiplantae > Streptophyta > Pinopsida > Pinales > Pinaceae > Pinus > Pinus taeda. Next base: position 197,979 of record APFE030325945.1, on the reverse strand, counting down.
CGCAAAATACCAAATCTAGTACTCTAGGGGCTATTACTTCTGGTCCTCCATCTGAGATAGATCACCTAGATTCATCTTTTCCAATGAGTACACAGCCTAAGATTACCTCTATTGGATGGTAACTCTGACATAATCGATATCGAAGCACCTGAAATCTCTTTACCTGAAGTTATTGAACTTTACTTTCCCGAGAAAGAGTCAAATCAACCCGAGGTTATACAACATGAGGTAACTCAACCATCTTCACCTATCACTTCAGGACCTTCTCAATTTCTTCCACTGTCTTAGACACAACCTCAAAATATATATCTTGGACCTGATGGTGAACATCTTCCACTTGGTCTTGTGAGTATCGAAGAGATTCCACAGGAAGAGCCTCGACCCTTCTCTCAATTTCAAGTAGGGACTCATTTTTATTACACCCATCCTTTTCCATCCCCTCATACTCCATTCCAACCTCCTTTGTTTGATTCTTTTCCTTTCAACACACCTATTATTTTATCTTGGAAGTCGTCTTTGGGATTAACCATGACTGAGTCTTCTTTGGTTCCCAGCCTATATCTTCTACCGTGGATGAGACAAGCTGATTTGCAACCTCATCCATGTTTGCAACCACACCAAAGGCACATTTATATAGTGGGCTATCCGTCCCTCCTAGTTACCAATCCTTGTTTGGTACCTTTTCTGGTGTAGCATCTAGTCCATGGGCCTTTCCCATGACATCTACATTTGGAATTCTTCCAGGAATTCCGTTAATGAGTGCTACATAGTATGCTCCTTTTCCTCCATCTACACCTATAGTTCAGTAGGATAATTTCCCTTATGTTAGTGGATATGGTTATTTATAACAACCCAATTCATCTCCTATTGGGAACCCTCTATTTGGAGGGTAGTTGCCTCTATATTAAACTCCTCTTTTGGTATGGGGGAAATCTATTGTAGGTTATTTTCCATCTCCAAATTAGTGCTCAACCTAAAATGAGTCCTCTTTATTCTGGAATGACTGCTAGTGTTTGGCAAACTCCTTTTCTCATTCAACCTGGTTCATTTGTGGCTTAATCTTTATCTTCTCAACCTATTCCATCTACCCTTCATAGTATTTTTCAACAACCCATGTCTCAACCTATCCAAACTCAAATTAATATGAGCTGACCTTTACAAGCTATACCTTTAACTCAACCCATTCCACCAGTATTTGGTGCATCTCAACCCATGTATACCCAACCTCTTCAAGGTAACTTACAATCACAATAGTTTGGGCATGCCATACCTCAAGCTCAGATGGGTTAGAATGTGTATGGTATGGAATATGAACAACCACAACTGAATCCACCTTATGTTGGTATAATGCAAAACCCCATGAGGAAACCATATCCACCATATAAAGGTATCCCTGAGATTCCTTATGATCAACAAGTCCAAACTCAGTCATTCCAACCTTTGAAAGGTCATCTTGGAACTGGACATCAGGGTTTTGTGTATACTGTCTATCAAGATCCTCCATATCCCGGGACACAAATACCTATTTCTTAGGATATTCCTTCTTATCTACGATATTCTCCACCGAAGATTAATAGGAAGTTTCCATTTGTGGCAACTCTCGAATTGCTGGATTTGACCAGGCTCGCTAACGATCCCATTTCTCATTCTCCTTCATGGTCAGTTATTCCTACCAAATTGCCTTATGATATTCCTAAATTCAATGGAAATCCTGGAGAATACCCTTCCACATATATAATGACATATCATTGGTGGTGTTCTTCGAACTCCCTCAATGATGATTTTGTTCATTTGCATATTTTCCAGTGTACACCCACTAATACGACAACTAAATGGTACATAGAATTACCTCGAGCTTTGTTCGATAACTTTAGCACCTTAGCTACTACATTCCTAACACATTTCTAGTTACACATCATATATGAGACTGGAACAAAACTCTTAACCAATTTCAAATAGAGTAAGGTCACTCAAATTTATGATCATATTCATGAGTGGCGATGCCGTCGTCGTTTACTTAAGAATTTCATTCATGATCAATTGTTATCTAAATGGTTCATAAAGTATTTGTTTCCATTTATTACATAATATGTAGCAAAAGGTAGAGTCATAACCAAAGAAAAGGTAATTTCTTGTGCCTAATTTTTACTTGGATCTTATTTATACCCAATATGACACATTGTATGATAAGATACCTAATGCTCTGTGACCTACTGATACTACTTCTCAAACACCTGGTAAAGAATCACATGCTACTAATGGCATGATTGGTTCTACCAGCCAACAGTTGATGAGTAAACCATCTATTTAACCTCTTGTTGAACTGCTCAAAACCATCCTTCCACGCCTGCAACTTCTAATTATGAGATTAATACTGTTCAATCATCTAAAGGAAAATCTCTACAACCAGGAAGTAAGAAGAAAGGAAAAGGAAAGAAGAAGAAAGACAACGCTCTGCAGGATAAAGAAAATAATCAGTCTTCTAAAGAGAAGAGGCAACCTCATTACCCATGTCCAATTTGTAACGAGGGGAATTTCACTTGTGATTGTCCACATCGGGCAGAGGTGAATCAATTCCTTAAATCCTCTGCTACACCCACTGTGTTGACAGACCCATTCTCAAATCATGAGACCAATTTGGTTGGCTGGGACTCTACTTCCTCTAATTCAGTTCTAATTATTTCATCTACTAAGACTAAAATTGATATTTTGGTGGCTACCCAAAGTAAGGACTATGGTAATATGAATCCTATAAACGGTCAGACTATTGATAAACCTCCTAGTTCGATTGCATCTCCATCAAACTCTATTCCAAATGTCGTACCCGCTGAATTAAAAATTAATCCACCCAAGGGTCTCATTCATAAATTGACATTCAACCCTCGCACAAGAGTTGCTCAAAATTATAACATAATTGAGGACCGTACTCAGGCCCCATCATATATGTCCACTCTTGAGGTTTTGCAAAATTTCCTCACCCAAAAGAAAGCTTTGCTCTTGAAAATTGGATGTACTGACCCTTCAAATTCCAACCTAGTAGTTTTTAACCATGAGGATTATACATCTCGACTTCCATCTCAACTAGCCTTCATGATCCAGGTTGTTGTTCATGTTTAATATATTCATCATTCCATTGTAGATGAAGGTTCCTCAACTTGTATTATGTCCCTGTCTTGCTGGAAGGCTATTGGTTGTCCGCAGTTATGCCAGTTACCAACCACTTTGAAAGTTTTTTATGGAAGAACTTACAAATCGTGTGGGATTTTGAATTCTCTACAGGTATAATGAGGTGGCAAGAATGCGTTAGTATAAGTCAAAGTTATCGACATACCTCTATATTATAATCTTCTATTGGGTCATGCGTGGGTCTATGCCATGCATGCGGTTGTTTCCACATACTTTTGAATGATCAATTTTCCTCATAAAGGTAGTATCAGAGCCATCAATCAACTCACTTTCTTTGCCACTGATTCTTCAGTTATAGGAACTGCCCCTATCATGGTGGAAACCCCTCACCGGTATCAACATGTTGGAGTTGGACTGCTTAAGGATTCCTCTATCATGGGAACCTTTTCACTTCCTCCTCCCTAACTGCCTGATAAATCCACTATGGTGGCCTATATTAATATGATTTATTCTTGTACTACTTGAGTTGATCCATGGGTAGTGCCATATAAATCTAATATTGATAGTTTTGGTGATCGTATGTCGCTCAAACCCGTTGAGAAATATTACAAAGCCATCCATTCAGCTTGCGCAACCTATTCTGATCCTTCCTCTAATCAATTGGGTTGATCATTATTTAGATTATGGCATGTCGTCTAATCCTTTCTCTCATATGTTTTCCACTGATGAGAGAATCATAGAGATCATGATGCCATATGATGCACCAAGGGATGATCATCATCGTCATTCCTCCTTGCTAGATTCCTTCGAGGATGATATTAATGAGCTTTATTGACCTAATATCGTTGAGTTATCTACAAATTCTGCATCCATTTATGATGTCGATCTTGAGAATAACTTGTCGAACATTGAAGAGACCATCCCTCTCGACACTGTTGAAAATATACATATCGGTGCGTCTTGCTTTCTAGATGAGGTTAAGAATTATAAAGCTCTATTCCAGAAATTCATAGATGTTTTTGCCTGGTCTTATAAAGAAATTATTGGTATCGATCCAAACATCCTTATGCTTGAGATTAAAACCAATCTTGATGCTAAACTAGTGTGGCAACACCTTCGCCTTGTTCATCCCAAGAAGGCCGCTAAAGTTGAAAAACTTATATGAGCTAGTTTCATCTATATTGTACCTTTATCTGATTGGGTGTGTAATATTGTTCATGCTATGAAAAATAGGGAAAAATCTGCGTGTGCATCAATTATTAGGACATAAATCATGCTTGTTCGAAGGACAACTATCCCACCTCGTTCATCGACCAGATCATTGATGATTCTGCTGGTTGCGAGATATTTTCATTTATCGATGGTTTCTCCGACTATAATAAAATCAACATTCTCCTGTTAGACCAACATAACACTTCATTCATTTGTCCCTAGGGCACATTTGCGTACAAAAAATCCCTTTCATATTAAAGAACACTAGGGCTACATTCGAGAGGGCCATAAATTACACCTTCCATGACTTCAAACATATTGTGCAACTTATTTAGATGATTTTCCTGCTCATTCACAACATCGGGCTGATCACCCAATGCATCTTAGGGCCATGTTTTTTTGATGTAGACATTATAACATTCGACTCAATCCACACAAATGTATCTTCGGTCGTCTTCTCAAATTTGTTGTATCAAAACAAGGAATTTGTATTGATCCTTTGAAAGTTCACGCGATCATTGATTTGCCTGCTCCTTTTTCCATCCTTCAGATTCAACGAATCTAAGGGAAGGATAACTTTCTTCAGAGGTTCATTCCCAATTACGTCGAACTAACAAAAGGATTTACTTGCTTGCTAAAGAAAGGGGTCCCATTCCATTGGGATGACGCTCCTCAAAAAACATTCGATGCCCTAAAAGATGTATTGGTTCTAGCATATTTATAATATCCCCCTGGTTACCAACGCGATTATTTCATGTACCTTGTCGTTATAAGTACTACAATTTATATGGTATTGGTTCATGAAGATGATGTAGGAACTGAACATCCTATTTATTACTTGAGTCAGAATCTCAATGATACATAAGTCAATTACACTCATGTCGAGAAGTTAGCTTTAAAATTTATTCAAAGGTTTCACGAGTACATCCTACTATGTAAAGCTATGGTTTTTTTGGATTACAACCCCATGACGTACATCCTCTCCCGACAATTACTAGGAGTAAAATACTCCAAGTGGATTTTCATCCTACAAGAGTTTGATTTGGAATTTGTCAAATCCAAGTCAAAGAAATCCTTAGTTTTCGCTAAATTAATTTGCGAACTTCCTAATTCTGAAGCTCAAATGACATCTAGTGGTTCTATTCCAGATGAGTCATTATTTCTGATTTTGTCATCTGACCCGTGGTATGGAGACATTCTCATATATCTCCAGACCCAAAATTTCTGGTTTGATACCTCTCGCTCTGACCAGTGATGTATCTGATATCAAGCCAAACATTATATTATAATCGGTGACACTCTTTATCGCCAGGGTATTGATACAATTTTTTGAAGGAGCCTCACCCATGAGGAGGTTGATAAAGTCTTAAATGAATTCCATTTGGGGGCATGTGGCTGTCATTTATCTGGATATGCCACCACATAGAAGATCCTACTTGCTGGTTACTTTTGGCCTACCATATTTCGCAAATGTATCCTCGTTGTCCATAAGTGTCATGCATATCATATTTTTTATCGAAAGCTCCATGCCCCACCCACTCCTTTGCATCTTGTTATTTTCATTGGTCATTTTATGAAATGGGGCATTAATTTCATGACATGTAACCCTCACTCAGCCGGGGGACATGGCTATATCATCGTAGCGGTTAATTATTTTACCAAATGGGTAGAGGCGATGCCTACATATAACAATACTAGTGAAACAACTGCTTTATTTTTCTTTAACCATGTCATTGCGCGGTTTGGTGTTCCACAAGCTATAGTTATGGACCATGGAAAACATTTTCGGAATCACATGATGTCTGAATTAACTACCAAGCTGGGACTTTCCCATGAAAGTTACACTCCCTACTACCCTCAAGCAAATGGGAAAGTTGAGGTGATTAATAAAGTTCTTAAAACAACGTTTCAACATATTATAGGGGTCCTTAAATCAAACTTGCATCTCATTCTTTATGCGGCTTTGTGCGCATACCGAACTTCTGTTAGGATTATTACTAGATTTACACCTTTCCATTTTGTTAATGGTCTAGAAACAATCCTTCCAATTGAATGTGAAATTTCATCCCTCAAAATTGTTGTTGAACTTTTGTAGAAGAGGAACGTCTCTTACATTTGACGCACTTAGATGAAACCTGATGAGATGCCCCTATGGCTAAATAAGCCCGTAAGAAACATATCAAGGCACAATATGACAAGAGTGTCAAGCCCCATCTCTTCTTGGAAGGAGACATCGTTCTGTTATATGATCAAAAGTCTGATAAATTAGGATTGGGGAAGTTTGAGCCAATGTGGCTGGGTCCATATATTGTCAAACATGTTCTTGCTAAAGGGGCATATGAGTTAGTTGATTTTGATGGATTTCCCTTGGTGCAACCTAGAAATGGGTTGTTCCTTAAGAAATACTATGCTTGACTTTTGTAGAGTGCACTGTGTACGTACTATATATAGGCATGATTGAGTGTGTTTGCAGTGTGTTCCCTCAGAGTTTCCTAGGTTTTCGTTAATTTTTTTTACTATTGGTTTACAAATATCAACATCTCTCAAACCATATGTTGGTTATGCTAATGGTGCTAGTCGTAGTACTCAAAACCTCTCTTCCGCAACTTGGGCCATATTTGCTCCAATTGGCGAGTTAGTGAGTTTACAAGGAATTTGTATCAGTACCTTTACAAATAACATCACTCAACATAACATAGTGATCAAATTGTTCTCTGATGCTATTTCACTTAGTATCCACCATATAGTCATCAAACTTGACTCATAGCTTGTAGTACTACAATTGACTAATGTCTATTCAGTTATAAGTCCAACTATGTTTTTCATGTTCATGAGGGTTTGCCTTTTGGAAATATATTTTGATTTCAGCGAGTATTAACACATTTCCAGAAATATAAATATGTTGACAAATGCACTTGCTAATCATGTTTTAGATAAAGATCTGCGACACATGTAAATTAATTCAATACACATCACATCACATTGAAATAAAATAATAGAACCATAAGAAACATTGAAGATATATCACTTTATATATAGCTATACTATATATATATATATATATATATATATATATATATATATAGATATATATCAAATTTTTGGTTTTACAAAACTTGTGCCCGAGACACATGTAGCCACATGGCCTAAAATACACATGCGACCAAAATATGGCTATAAGCCTCCTAGTAGACTAATCATAGTGCTCATGGTAGGCTGCCACTTTGTGAGCCATCTTGCACAAAAGCCGACTGATATAACCAAACACACCAATAGTATGTCACTGCAGTCACATAGGGAGATCGTCAACCCTAGTCTCAACTATACCATGGGTCAACCCCTCCATATGATGCTCAAACTCGACCACATTGAGATCCTGTAGTACCTATCATCCTACTGTAGGCATCTGTATCGCTGCTGGTGCCTGTTATGGGTCTCCTGCATGATAAAGGTAAGAAGGGCCCATTGGTCGAACGGGTCTAATATCTGCATGTGTACAAATTAGTAGTTTAGTGTCATATGCATAAAAAATCACAAAAGAATGTAAAACTTAAAAATACAAAAAATGGTCAAAATGTCTTACCTATGGCACCCCATTGCTCGCTATTAGGAAGCATGAGCTTTGGGTCTCTACGGAAATCCATCCCTGCATATGGATAGTCTTATATGATGATAATCTACATGCGCAACCAACTGAAGAATATAGGTATGAAGTTCATCGACAAAGGACCTACATGCCTAGACATGAGATCCACCCATCTCCTCATCCGTGGGACTCTCTAATCCAGACTTAAATAGGAACGCAAAAAATTACAGAGATAACCATATACACAAAGATGCAGCAGAAATAATACTTCATTTCATTAATGGAAATACTAAAATATGCTTACAACCAGAAATGAAAATAAACTAGCTAGGGCGATGGTAGCTTATCTCTGAGAAGAGATGTGTGGCTACATGCCTCTGAACTATGTTACAATGAGGCTCGAAGGCCTATTTATTGTTGAGAAACAATGGAAGACCCTCCACATTCCAAAACCTAACACTAGAAGATGAAACGCCAAATTGTGGGCCCCGTTTTTCGGTAAGTTGGTACATCAACTCCCTAGGGTCGCGGATTAGTCGTATTATCTCCGTTTGACGCGCATGATAGCCCGTTGGAAAGATCTCTCCGAGGACTACGACAGAAAAGACGATTTTTAGACAGAAAAATCTCTCCTTGGAAAGATCTCTCCTGGAGGGTGGTGTCTCAGTTTAGGGCCTAGTGATCCTTAGACCAGACTCTGGATTGCAGTAAAGCCCGAGATACTAGGAGACAAGAAAATTCCTCATGGTGTAGGTAGAGAAATACGGTGGCATCCATGATTGTTTGGCATACTGATCTGGTGGAGTTCATGGTAAAGCCCGTTATTACATGTTTATTGTGTTAGCCTAGTGATCTGGGATGGATTACGGTAAAACCTGGTTTCTATTGATGAGTGTGAGGCAATTTAGCCCTAGGATGCCCTTGTTGGTTCTTTTGGTTTGAGTCCCACATTCATGCTTGGAATATGGCACGGGGGTGAATGACTAAAGAGAGAATTGGCTCAACCATTCTATGGTCGGGTGGAATGTGGCAGTCTCATCTCGGGTTGGATTTTGCATTCATTAATAAGAGGTTCTTTCCTTGATATCTTATGTAAAAATGTACTGGTTTATATGTGGAATCTATGGTTGATGTATCCTTGATATTTGTATTGTTATCATGTTGATTATAAGCATGTATTATGGCAATGATGATGTATGACTCTCCTCATGTTTTGATTTGTAAATGAATGAACAATGTATCTATGAACTAATAAATGACAATGTACCTAATGATATAAGGGACCAACGCTTCTTAGTGATTATCAGATAAGTATGAGACCCCTATGCTCAGATCCTTTGTTTACTCATGTAGATTAAATATTTGTGATATGTTTGAAGAAATGCCTATCATAGTTAGTAGGGGTCCAGTCAAGCCCTTGTTCAAGTAATTGAATTTGTATCATCATTCCACTGTTATCTTTCTGTTATGAAGGTGTCATTTAGTTCTGGGCAGTGATTTGGGCTTCGGGAAAAAGTGGCTCAAATTATGAGGACGACGACGGAAAAGACGATTTTTGGACAGAAAAATTGCTAGCGGTAGATTTCGCAAAAAACGTCGTTTAGGGCCTCAAAACGGCTCTGGAAGTTTAGGACCCAAAAAACTGCTAAAAATAGTAAACTGTGCTATAATTAAGGAAACTAAAAAAACTGAAAGAAGCACTAGAGGGGATCCAAGTGGAATTAGCGGGTGGCCACCAATATCCACCTAGATCAGTTGGTCCCTTGGATGATTCTTTGTGTTGTATGCCACTCTATTCTATGTGTGGTCCCTTGGATGAATGTCTTTCGTCGAGCAATGAGTATATGCCTCTATGTTGTATTATATGTTGGAGAGTGTGATATCTGCAGTGATTTTTGGTGCTTTGGTTCATATGCATAAAGTTCTAATTTATATGCTTCATACATTTATGTTGAATAGTCTTAATAGTGAGTAATGTGTGTTGAATAGTCTGAACAATTCTCTCTTTGTTTAAATTAAATAGTTTTAATAGTGAGTAATGTGCATTGAATGTATTGAATGCCACGAGCAATGTGATTAATGTGCATTGAGTCACACCATTTATATATGTGTGTGTGTCTTGAACTATGTGTTAAACTATTATCGAGGGTCTCTTTCATTTATGTGTTGTATGTTGCGATGAGCCTAAAGCTTAATTACAACATCAATTTTGGGTTCTTTCGATTCATTTTTATTGATTTTTTGGAGACAAAGTGTTATGGGGTTTTTCTGTTTGTAAGAGATATATATTAAATATTTGACTCTTCAGGGCCCAGTTCATAATTTTATTTAATAATGCATTCTCTCATCTCAATAGTTGGAATAGTTCTCACAGGTAAAGAGAACTACCATGAATGGTCTTGTTGTAGCAGCTACAACCACCCTCCAAAATTTTGCCTTAGCATGTTTTGGAGCCTCCCTACCAACCATTCGCAGCACTTTGTCTTGCTTCATCAAGTACTCAAGCTTTAGTGTTTTCGTCACACAAAGGCATCCTATCGATCACAATCGATCCATTCCCTCACAGGCTGTTCACCCAGACTTGGTCTAGCCACAGGCTAAGTAGCTTCCCCTTGAAAATTGTGCATTTCTAGATGGCAGTCAATCTTCCCTCTAGAAATTGTGTAATCCTCTCCGGCATCCTACTGGGGCTCCAAGATTACGCAATCCTGCTAGCCAACACTCCTAGCATCATTTGGGAAAATTTCCCCAGCAGGGTTGCTCAACTCAGGATTTGCACAAATCTGGGCAGCAGTCAGCTGCTCTACCTAGAAATTGTGCAATCCTCCTGGGTAGTCATCCCAGCTCCTAGCCAAGAATGTGCATTTTTCCCAAGCATTTAACCAAATGCATGCATAAACAATCTGGTTTACCAGTTCTACCTAGGACTGAGGAAACTTGAATTGCATGCATGCATGACTTGCTCTTCCCAGAATAACAAGAGACAACATGCAAAAGGCATCTCATGATTCAGGGAGCTATTTTTAGTAGCTGGGGGTTACATGAAAAGTTGTTTTAGAAGTTTCCCTCCAAGTGTCTCTTTTTCCTAGATTTGTGGCATGCACATCGTGAGACCAAAATTATTTATTCGATGCATCAAAGTTCATTCATTCACATTGATCTTGGAGCTATGACATCACACAGTAATCCAAGAATCCTCGACACATCCGGCTCAGCTATTCATGGGTAAGTGGCCTCAACTTGTCTTATTCAACATTTCTATCACTTTAGGTGTATTCACTTGTGTGAGCGTTGTTTTCTTGATTTCTTTGAATGTCTATTATTGTTTACATGTATTCTACCTTTTCCTAGCTTTGTTTCAATTTGTGTTGTTATATCTCTATAGTCACATGCATGAAACTTTTTTGCATGGGCGTTTGCCCAACCAACAAACTGCCTCACCCACATGCATGTTGATCTATTTGCTAAATCTTTCATTCATGTTTTGCATGCACTGTTAGTCACTTCTGTTATCACTTAGTGTCGCCATGCATTTTACTGTCTTAATTGCTTTCAAATTGCCCATTGGTGAGTCGAGCCAACCTTGGCCCATGCTCTACCTTCACCAAGGCTGCATTGCGCAATCTAAGGAAGGCCACCTTCCTCCCCAGAAATGTGCATTCTTTCCTAGCACTGGCCTCCAAGGCTATTTTGCGCATTTTTGGAGGACAATTGCTGCTTGGCCCAAGAATTTGCGCAAATTTGTCCTTAGGCCAACAGTCCTTCCCAGCTGCAATTGCGCATTGTGCAATCCCAGCTGCCTGATTGGATTACGAATTTTGCAGATCCAGTAGCCAATCTTGCCTCCCAAATAGCCCAAAATTCCTTTTACACAGTTCTAGTAGCTAATCACCTAGCCTCCCAATAAAATTTGTGCAATCTTGCTCATTAGTTTCCCAGGTATGTGTTGTGTCTTCCCCGTATTTGCTTTGTTTCTACTGACATATTTCTTGCCATGCATGTTGCTTGTTTCCAGATATTTCAGGTGTTCATCTCTCTCAATGGCTTCCAAGAGAATAGGATCACAATACACTGATAGAGTTGCAGCTGGAGCAGTAGTTGAGCAGGTGTCCTCTAGTAGTTGAGCAGGTGTCCTCTAGTTTGTCGATCTATGAAGATATGAAGTTGTATCTAGACAAGGACATTAAACTAAAGTGGCAAGAGGTTAATGAAGCATTCACAGGAACTTTTGGGGAATACTTCAAAGACAATTAGGTGTACGTGAACATTCACAAGTCCAACTTGTATCGGATTGCATGTAGATACCCTGTATTCCCATGTGCGGACATGATTCACTGGATTGTCTCCCACATTGACCCCGAGATGATGATCTTGAGCAGTGTTAGTGGGACGAAGCTTGCAACCTTCTTGGCACGCGATTATGATGAGATGTATCATATGTCAAAGCCCATGACTGTCATGAGTCCTCCATTTAGCTTGCCCAATAGTAGAGGTAACTCTAGAGACATTCTGAAGGATTGGGTAAAGGAGCTAACTTGTTTCAAGATAAAACCCGACCAGATCTATAAGACAAAGATATTGAGGAAGGCATACCAATAATTGGTCATATTCTCATGTCGACTGAGTGGTCAAGCAAGCACTGAAACCTTTCCTCAGATTTAGGTTATCGCATTGGATGAATTGACTAGAGAGGGAAGACCATGCAACTAGTCCACTATACTACCTCTTTAACTAAAGGAACAAGTCATGAAGGCTCGATAGACACTTGAGGGTATGCATGTAGAGATTTATATGTCCACCTACATCCTAGATGTAGTCTGTACCTGACATGAGTTCCCAGGATTGGAGTGGGCATGGTCACCGATGGAGACTATTGTGAACACATATTTCAAGTTGTTGTCTGAATGTAGCTTCAGGGGAGTAATAATATGGCTACATGGAGGAAGACTCATGGAGGTATTGCTACAATTCCTTCAAACCCAATGAACAGGTGGCTTTGTTGTTGAGTGGTTAGAAAAGCAGCATGGAGCAGCATCACGGAGAGCACCAACACATGTAGCAGAGGCAACAGAGCCAAGCATACCTATGCACGACAAAGGGAAGAGGAAGATTGTCGACCGCATGGAGGTTGAGGAAAGCTACAAGTTTCGAGTAGATCCACTTATAGAACAAGCAACTATGGCTATTTAGGCAAAGAGGTAGTAGTGCAACAAATGAATCACACAAAGGCAGAGGGATAAGAAGAGAATGGAAGAAGAAGAGAAGGAGTTGCATGAGCTGAGGGAGCAACTCCGGAAAGAACGAGAGTTGCACCAATAGGAGAAGGAAGCGCAGCAACAGTAGATATAGCAGGGGGCACATCACGTGTAGATAGACAAAGCAGCACCCATACAAGTAGTTTATTCATTTGAATAGCTGGCATCAGGTGAATAGGGTGAACAATCGTATGTATAAGACTTTTCTCATGAGATAAAACAGGTGCTTGAACAATTGGATGCAGACATGGAGCAACATGAGTTGGAACAAGACACCGACCTCATGCCTCACCACAAAGAGGTTGACTCACCCGCTTCATTGCATCCTGAAGTTGAGCAAGTCTCAAATGACCAAGGAGGCACTGAGATCCCTGGTGGTCATCTAGAAGCAAAGATGCAAAACATCTCCTTTGACGAATCTCATCACAAAGTTTTGTAGTCTTAGAGAGTACCAACTTCGGAGGACCAAACATCCCCTACGCAAGTTGAAGAACAAGTGATCATGATTGATGTGTATAAGCATCTAGCTACTTTGGCCAATGCAAGCATTATTTGTGATACAGTTATGTGAGCATTGTACTCCAAGTTTGGTACTGTGCACCAAGAAGTCATCCATCTCCACGGATGGCTGCAGCGATGTGCGAGAAGAGCACACATCTTGAAGAACATACATGCTGCTATTGATAACATGCAAGCATGTATGATGAAGTACAAGGGAGCCCCACTTCACTTGCCAAATATGATGAAGACTAATGCAGTCAAGCTGCAAGCACGTATCCGAAGTCAAATCCCAAACTATGAAGACCTACCGCAACTCATCACTAGCATATAGGCTTCCCATGCACGAGTATTTAAAGGCATGGATGTTATAGTGCACACTCATATGATCCCATCAATTGGGACTCTCACCCAGGCAAAGACAAAGAAGAAGGTCCGACAGGAGCTTCACTCGTACTTCGATGAATTGATGCGCACCACCACTAGCTCAAACTTGCCTATCAATGTAGACATCATGCGGAAGTACATTGCTGGTTCGACCACATTGAAGACAATGATGTGCATGCTCTCAAAGGAGTTGGACAGAGGAGCCTGAGCAGTGTACCCAAATTCTATGGAGGCAAGGTTTAGGTTTCAAACAGATTTCATGGCGGAACACACAGACACCATCAAGGACTATCAATCTTGGCATCAATATGTTACTGTTGATCAGCATGAGGATGTCGAGCAGTTGGACTTCTATGGTTGTCTAAGTTAGAATGATGTCTAGTTTGGCTTGTTCAATCCATTGTTCACATGGGTACATGTGCATTGTAATGTTGAGTCATGTCAAGTGTAAGTCAAATCTCAATAGTGGATGTAACAATCATAGAGTAGGTGAAGAGTCATGAGGGTAGTTGAATGGTCACAAAGGGGAATGTCAAGGGTCACCCCACCCTTTGCTATAAATAGTCCCTCATAACTCATTGTATAGGCTTTTGGTCGACCAAGCTTCTACTAAGACTATCTTGAAGAAGGCTTGGACAGTATTGTAATGCGACTTGGCTTCTCCAATGCACGGAGCTTGTACATCTCTTTGGAGGAGCAGGAAGATGTGGCTCTAATGTTTCACTGATGGGGCTACCAGGTTTACATGGATGTATTGTATGACTGGAACTTACACTTTTATATAATAATATCCAACACATTTTCATGCATATGTTGTTATTGTAGTTGGAATTCTCCGATTGCCTTAATGATATATGTTGTTTAACTTACATATTTGTCTATGAACTTATTCACATGCAATTATATGAATCTTCTTGCAAATGTGTTTTATATGTTGTTAATGTTGTCACTATCCATGTCGACTACTCTGCCAAACACCAGAAAGACCTTTCACATGAACCTTGTTGTCACAACCGTTGCACTCATTTGGATTGATCAGTGAGTGGTGTACATATTATCTTACCTTGTACGTTGTGACTACCACATCCGCATGGATTGCTCCACCAGAAGCTGTGTATGTCCTTTTGTGTTGTGTGTTCCTAGCCGAGTTGGGATTGATCCCTTTCAACTTGGAACTCACCTTCACCCTTATCTCCCCCCTTTCGTGTTAGAACCTCTCATACATCTTCCTTGACTCACTACAGTAGTCACACCCTTGCTACTGACAGAGTTATCTTACTTGCCTCTGTGTGACATCATGGTCAAGGCATTACCTTACGAGCCACTACTGGGACTCCTACACCAAATGGTCTAAGGCCTAATTGGCACTTCTTACGGGGGAGATCCCCGTGACATGTTGGTGGGTCCAGCACCGTCAACATTTCTGGCACTAGAAGGAGGGCTTGATGATAAGTTGTGGCCTCTCATTCAATTTTGAACCTTTTCACATCTTTCATGGAGTCTTGCACTCTTCTTACCTTGCAGTGTTTTTAGAATCATGAATATTTCTCCATCACGGGGAAGCTTTTCAATCTCGTCTACTCACACATATGATGGTGAAGGTGAAGTGGCCTAGCCTAAGCACTTACATAACTTTCTTTCCATGATTCATGAGAAAGATGAGTTTTCTGGCAAACAGGTCAGTTTGCTGCTTGCATACACACTTCGTGAATCTCCATTTCGATGGGTGCTCATCCTATCGGTTGAAACTGTGCACTCATTTGAGCACTTTTGTTATCTCTTTGAAGATACATTCTATCATTTTGATCTAGACCATATTGACCACAAACTGTTACAATAACGGAGGGCTCCACATGAATCATTTATTGATTTTTGGTAGCGCTTCCATGATTTGCAGTTTCAAGCTTCGAGGAGCCAGATGAAATTTTCTTATCTTTGGGGATGATTAGAGTATTTCCTTAAGAAATTTTCCCATCCCAAGAGAAATCTTGAAATCAAGCCTCGCTCAACATTCTTCATTGATGGAGCTACACAATATCATTTGGATGCAAACATTATCTCAATTGACTGTATGCCTTCCTCTCATTCAACAGCTCCACCACTACCAAGTGATGCTGAAGAGCATGCTCACACACCTATTCATCCATCACACTCTTCCAACATCACTTCACTCAATTTTCACATAGATGTGGTTGTGAGTCCTTTGAGTTCTCATATGAATTATTGTCTACAACCTCTGTCTTTACACTCAGGTGTTCCTCTGAATGATATTGTCTTGTGTTCATCCATTCCAGACTCTTCACTTGCTGTGGACGAGGAACAACCAATTGACGAAGTTGGTGTTGCACAAGCAACATGCATTGTCATTCATAAAGAGTATGAGTGGGATATTGAGTGTCAACACTTGGCGAAGGATGACTCCCTTCCGTCCAAGCCCCCTCTATTCTTTCCTAACCTCTTTGGTGAACCTGCCATCCATGATTTTGCATGTGTTTCTTCATCCACAGATGCACCCATTGTTGATCACTTGCAAGAATCAGCAAATGTTAGTCCCTCATTTAACAATGGAGAGGATAAGTTACTTGTTGAAAATCCACTTGATCCTTCATCTGTGTTTTCCTAAAACACATGGCATGATTTTGTTCGCTTTTCATCTAACCTTCTTTTTTATGTATCTGATGATGAGGATGCCGAAGAATTCATTGATTTTTTTGATCGTGGTGATCATGATCCGTTTTGTTATCACTCAAGAAGCGATTACCAAATTGTTCACATTTGTTTGTTTGTGAAGATTAGGTGTTAGTCCAAGTTCAGTTTTTTCCATGTTCAATGTAGTGTCTAAGTCTTTAGAATCTTTGTAGTGTGGTGGCATAAAGGTAAATAATTTGTTCTCATTCATCACTAGTCCCACAACCCACCTAAATTCCTTGTATCAAGTTTGTTTTGAGGTTCTGATGTGTTATAAAGTAGCTTAGGTGTTTTCGTAGCGTGGAAACAAGTCTAGGTTTTTTCGTAGCGCAAAACCCAGATTTTACACTAGTTGCGCTACGAAATCAGAGATTCATGCAATCCGTAGCATATCTTTCCTAGCTGTCATATCTGTCACATTCAGTTATGGTTGCATCATCCCCTGTCATCTTATACACTTCGCCTATCATGTCTAACCACTTATCTTCATCATTAGATTCATTAGGTACCTTGGTATGCTCGGATTGCAAGTTTCAAGAAGAGCCAAGTATTCACAGTCATGATTATATTTATTGCATGAGGAATAATCAGCAAATGTTAAATTTGAATTCCTCAAACATCAAGCGAGGTAGTATTCAAGCGAGGCAGTAATCAAAGGTTGAGATAGTGCTAGTCTATCAAGTCTTCATTACACCGAAATCTCATGGAAGGACCTACAGAAAGGAAAGAGCACAGGTCAGGTAGATGTTTGAGGAGTGAACTTGAAGGTCTCGACATTATCTTGAACAACAGGGAAGTGGAATGTGCATTCAAGCAGGTTGGATGTTGGAATTTTTGTGAAAAACTCTAGGGAGGTCATGCACAAATCACCAAAGAGTTTGCCTTGAACTTCACAGGACTAAATTCAAAAGTTGGTGTTCTTGAATTGAAAATTTCACCAGAGGTAATCTCCACAGTCACTAAGATCCCAAGAGGACAAGAAAAATAGTTTTAAAAATTTAAATTTGATATGACCCCTGCAAAGAATTTTTGAATCCGAACTTCATTGAATCAAACTTAAACAAGTCTGTGCCTAGAAATTATGTCAAAGACTCATATGCCAATTTGCTTACCTGCATACAAAGGTACCTTACCTGTGAAGGGAGATATAATAAGGTGTATTCATATCATTTCAAGCTTCTGTTGCATTTCACAGGAAAGACATCTGTTGATTTACCCTTCTATTTATTCTGTAGCTTAACCAAAATGTGTGACAAGGTGCAGTTAAGGAAAGAAGCCTATGAGACCTCATTGTTTCACCATGGCTTAGTTAAGTTTATTGTTCTGCATGAACTCCAGAGAGTTGGTAGGGGTTGGCCTACATTCATGTTTATGTCTGGCTTTAAAAATGAAACTGGTCTTAGCCCCCAAGCTGTGAAAGCTTCTCCACCAATAACTGAGCATCGTACAGAAACAAGATCCAAGAGATTCACAAAACTGAAAGCTAGGAAACAAGTGAGGGAGCCTGCCAGATCAATAGTTATCCAAGACACACCCCAGTAGTCCCTGAAAGAGAAAACTCAGATCAAATAAGGTAGAAGTGAATCATCTACAGGAGAAGTAGTTCAAAGAAGAATGAACAGGAGTCAATTAGCTAAGGAAAAAGGCAAGAAGGTGGTTGCTGAGGAAAGCCCTGTTTCAAAGGGAAGCTTGAATGACTTACTGCAAGCCATTGATATTGAAGAATCTCCCTTGGTTCAAGAAGATTTGATAGAATCAAGTAAAGACAAGACTAAAAGAGTCAAAGCCTCAAAAAATCTCAAGTTTTATGATCAGGTTGCTCAATTTGTCTTTAAGCTAAGAAGACCCATGACAAGGAATTTCAAGCAAATGCAGGAGATGCTGCCAGAAGCAAGTGAAACAGTGCAGATCATAAAAGTTCATGACTGACCCATGAATTCATTAGAAACATCATCCTAGCTGCCTAGAGAAGATAGAGGAAAGGCAATCATACCGTCAGAGGAATATAGTGTTGAAGAATTGAAAAATAAATTGAGGTTAGAAAATCTTGAAATTGCTAGATTGAAGAAAGCCTCTAGGAAGCATGCAATCAAGGTGGCTCATTTTGACAAAATGCAAACTCTGTGGGAAGATAAAACATTTCAAATACCAAAGGTGGTCGACTGTAATACACAATATTATACCTAGACAGTCCTGGCACTGAAGGAAGTGGCATTCATTAGAAGGGTTAACACAAAACTAAGAGCTGGGATCAGAGTTATGAAAAGGAAAATTGAAGATTTGAGGATGCATCTAAGCCAGCGGGAAAGATCTCCTTAAGAAAACCACACAGCAAGTAAGGTTATATTCAAAATTTTGATGATTTAACTTGTTACAATTTCTTGAAGATGATACATCTCTACTCAGTTTTGATAGATTCAGGACAGTTGAAAGAGATATGTCAAGATAAAGGAGACTCAAGTCAGTCAGATTTTGGTATTAGACTGTGTTTTGTGATTACACAGCAGTTTCGTAGTGCGCTACGAAACTGCTGTAGCTACATAATTAAACTCAGTTGACAAATTCTGAGTAATCAAGGAGAAATTTTTGGAAAAGGGGAGTTTCAAAAAAGGATCATTACAATGTGCAAGCAATAGGCAAAGGTAAAACAAGAGGAGGAAAAGAAATATAAACTATAAGTTTTGTCCTACAAATCACTGCTAGTTTTCTCCACCACATTTCAAATGGCTTTGAAGATGTTTTGTCTTCATACGAATATATGGAAAGGGTCTACAACACATCAAGAACATGGCACTACAATACACTCTTGTGTAATCAAAGAAGACATCATGGTTAATTAGTCTCAAACATCCTTGAAGAAATCAAATGCAGGAAAATAGGGGTAGTTTCCTACTTTGCAGGAGCAATAAAAGAGATAAGATATGAAGGGCCAGCAAGCAACTTTAAACAGTCATCAAAGTTAAACTGAAGGGAACCACTTGTCAAAGAACGAATCCTTATTGTAATTATTGTTGTTATCAGCATGATGTGGAGTTAGACTCCTAATTGTCTTAGGTTCCTAAAATGTCTAGTTAGTAGTTTGTTGCATTTAATAATTAGTTAAAGTTTGAATAGGTGTCATAGCAAGATGAATTCAAGTTCCCCTCATGCTAGAGGAGGAATCTCAGAGCTCTATATATAGCAGAAGAGGTGATGTACAAAGGGTTGGAAATTTATTGAAAAAGGCTCTGATATTTGGCTTTATGTGAAAACTCTGTTTTAGTAATACAAGACTTGGCTTCACTTCTCAGGAATCAGAAGGAATTTACTATTTATAATGTTGTGTATTATCCTCTCTTCAATATTTGCAGTGGTATAGATGTGTGATTACTTAGAAATCACTGATTGTGCTCTAATTTCCTTCACATATTTATAAACTGTGTTGTCCCATATGTGTCTGGTGTGTTCTGAATGGTTGAATTCTTAATGTCCTGACTTCTATGTAAGGTTGATGTCATTGTTATGCTAAAACTGTCTTGACTCCATAAGCCCAATGGATGATCTCTAATTGTGTTTCCACCACTTACATTTTTGCAATTGTTTCACAAGAGTTAGGCATCTTAATCATAATAAAAATCATGAGTCCATTAAAAGAGCCCTCTCAGGTTGGGGAGGCTAAGCCTCAGCCTAAAGTAGGTTTGAAATAGTTACCCAAAGTCTTCCTGATCAGCAGCCTATCAAGTCAAGGTTTTGTGATAACACGTTTAATTCCACTTGTTATCATGATCATGAATCTATCGCAGTTGATCTTTCGTAGCCACCAGTTTATGATGATCTACCTGATGATGAAGTTGACACACCCAAGATTGTCAAGGAACTTTAGTCCAAGCTGATGGTTATGTCAGGTCCTCGCCCTCTTGGGGTTAATCTCTCTTCCAATCATGAAATTGTTCAATCACATAAAGCTCCTCATCATTCATTAGTATGCATTGAAAATCCATCTCACTCACAGATCACACTTCCTCCACTTGAACTACACGATCCCATTGCTCATGCATTAGAGGAGTCTTACATTGCAAGCACTTGTGCACGATGCAATTTACCTTTGTTTCCTTTGATTTCTTTCATGTCACAATCAAGAGTGTGCTTGTGCTTCAAAGTTGCACGTAGTGTCACTCAGCACCATGATAAGTCCACAGACTTATCGTCATGCACTTGCACTCACTTATGTCCCGTGGGCACTTTGAAACACAAAGTGTGTTTGTCTTCATTGTTATATCTTTCTTGTTTGTTGGTTCACACAACTGGCTTGCTCGCGGACCAAGCCTTCACCAACATGGGTCTACCAATGTGCCGGTGGCTGCATTAGAAGTATCACTTCACATGATCAGGCCCATGCACCATTAGTGTAGAGTAGGAGTAGTGTTTTCTTTCAGTTGTTTGCTTGCGTTCTTGTTTGCTTACATGCTTCGTTTGCTTGTTTGTTTGCTTGCTTGTTTGTTTATTGGCTTTGCTTTCACTTTTTCTTTTGCTCTTGCTTTGCTTTGTTGTTTGTCAGTTCGATTTTTTCATTCGTAGGATAGTTTTGCATGAAACCATGTATGACCCTTGAAGCAAGCTGAGTAAAGTACAAGAGGGCTTGTACAACTATCACTACTTGGTTATTTGTCATCTTTCCTATGTATGATGAGCTTGTTACTTTTAGTCCATGATACGTTGAAGGAAATACGTATTGTTCAAAGTGAACCTTCGTGAAAGCACAACGCTTGCACATTAACTAGTGTCACCTTCTCTGGTTGGTTGTTTTTGGGTTAACCCTTGTCATCTCAGTCAAGTAGAGTAAGGTGAGGGGAAAACCTTAACAGGCACGTAAGAGATACAATAAACTACTTCTCTACTGGAACAACCTCCTCTACTCTCAATAAGTTGGGATCCCTCTTCCGCCTCTGAAATGAATAAGTGTCATGCACAGTGAAAATGAAAATGAAAAAAATGAAAAGTCAAAAAAATTCAAAAATGAAAAATGAATAAGGTGAAAGAAGAGAATGGCTTCCTACACTGGGAGGTGATGCAAGTAACTCCGCTGGGGTACTGACCAAGCTCGCTGGTAGCAAATCCATGCTTGTGTTCCTATGTGACTCCACTGGGTATTGTCTAGGCCCACTGGCAGTGAAGAAACACTAGAGATGAACCTAAGACTCTGACAATTATACTGCTTGTGCACTTATATACCCATCAACCTCAATCGAAACAACTATGTTGCCTTGGCTTGGAATGTGTGTCAATCGACCAAGGGTTTGGTAGATTCTACATCTTACAATCTAGTTAGTGTGAAACCAAGATGAGCTAATAACTAAATAATACTTATAGAGGTGATAGACTTTCTTTTCATGAACAAGGTCTATGTAGAGAGCTATAGTTCTACTAGTGTGTCACCAAGTATTGTAGCGGCTACAACCACCCTCGAAAAATTTTCCTTAGCCTGTTTTGGAGCCTCCCTACCAACCTTTCACAACACTTTATCTTCCTTCATCAAATACTCAAGCTTCAGTGTTTTCCTCGCACAAAGGCAACCTATCGATCATAGTTGATCCATTCCCCTCACAAGTTGTTCACCTAGGCTTGGTCCAGCTACAGACTGAGTAGCTTACCCTTGAAAATTACGCATTTTTGGAGGACAGGCAACCTTCCCTCTAGAAATTTCGCAATCCTCTTTGGCAGCCTATTGGGCTCCGGGATTGCACAATCCTACCAGCCGACACTCCCAACAGGATTTGCGCAAATTTCCCTAGCAGGGCTGCTCAGCCCTAGATTTGTTCAAATCTGTGTAGCAGTCAGCTGCTCTGCCCAAAAATTGTGCAATCCTCCTAGGCAATCAGCCTAGCTCCTAGCCAAGAATGTACATTTTTCCCAAGCAGTTGAGCAACTGCATGCATGAATAGTATGATTGACCAATTCCACCCAGGACTGAGGAAACTTGACTTGCATGCATGCATGCATGACTTTCTCTTCCCAGAATAGCAAGAGACAACATGCAAAAGGCATCCCATGATTGGGGGAGCTATTTTTAGCAGCTAGGGGTTACATGCAAAGTTGTTTTAGAAGTTTCCCTCCAAGTGTTGCTTTTTCCTAGATTTGTGGCATGTGTGTCATGAGACTAAAATTATTTATTCGATGCATTAGAGCTCATTCATTCACATTGATCTTGGAGATCTAACATCCCACAGCACATCTAATACTCCTTGACACATCTAGCTTAGCTATTCATGGGTAAGTGGCCTCAACTTGTCTTTTTCAACATTTCTATCGCTTTTGGTGTATTCACTTGTGTGAGTAGTGTTTACATGATTTCTTTGAACACCTACTATTGCTTACATGTATTCTACCTTATCCTAGCTATGTTCCAGTTTTCATTGCTATCTCACTGTCGTCGCATGCATGAAACTGTTTTACACAGATGTTCGCCCAATCGACGAACTGCCTCACCCACATGCATGTTGATCTATTTGTTGAATCTTTCATTCATGTTTTTCATGCACTATTAGTCACTTCTACTATCACTTAGTGTCACCATGCATTTTATTGTCTTAGTTGCTTTCAATTGCCCGTCAGCGAGTTAGGCCAACCATGGCCCAAGATCTGCCTTCACCAAGGTTGCATTACGCAGTTTGGGGAATGAAAGCTCACCTCCCTCCCCAGAAATGTGCATTATTTCCTAGCACTACCCTCCAAGACTATTTTTCACATTTCTAGAGGACAATGGCTACTTTGTCCAAGAAATTGTGCAAATCTATCCCTGGGCTAGCAATCCTTCCCAGCTAGAATTGCACATTGCGCAATCCCAGCAGCCAATTGCCTAACTGGATTGCACATTTCACAGATCTAGCAGCTAGTCCCACCTCCCAGATAGCCCAAACTATCTTTTGTGTAGTTATGGCAGCTAATCATTGTGCCTACTAGTAAAATTTGCGCAATCTTGCTTATCAGTTTCCCAGGTATCTGTTGTGTCCTTCCCCGGATTTGCTTTGTTTCCACTGACATATTTCTTTCCATGCATGCTTCTTGTTTCCAGATCTTTCAGGTGTTCATCTCTCTCAATGTCTTCCAAGAGAACAAGATCACAAGACACTGATGGAGTTGCAAATGGACCAATAGTTGAGTAGGTGTCCTCTAGTATGTCTATCTATGAAGATACGAAGTTGTATCTAGACAAGGACATCAAACTAAAGTGACAAGAGGTTAATGAAGCATTCACAAGCACTTTTGGGGAATGCCTCGAAGACCGTCAGGTGTACGTGAACGTTCACAAGTCTGGCTTGTACCGGATTGCATTCAAATACCCCACATTCCCATGTGCGAACATGATTCACTGGATCGTCTCCCACACTGACCCCGAGATGATGACCTTAAGAAGTGTGAGTGGGAGGAAGCTTGCAACCTTTTGGGCAAGATATTATGATGAGATGTATAAGATTTCAGAGCCCGCAACTATCATGATTCCTCCATTTAGCTTGCCCAGCAGTAGAGGTAGCTCCAGAGACATTCTGAAGGATAGGGTAAAGGAGCCAGCTTGTTTCAGGATGACACCCAACTAGATCTATAAGACAAAGATATTGAGGAAGGTGCACCAATACATAGTCATATTCGCATGTCGACTGAGTGGCCAAGTAAGCACTAAAACCTTTCCTCAGAGTTGGGTGATCGCATTAGACCAACTGGCTAGAGAGGGAAGACCATGCAACTGGTCCGACATACTACCTCATCAACTGAAGGAACAAGTCACGAAGGCTCAACAGTCACCTGAGGGCATGCATGTAGAGACTTATATGTCTACCTAAATCCTAGATGCAGTCTATGCCCGACATGAGTTCCAAGGATTGGAGTGGTCATGGTCATCAGCAAAGACTAGTGTGAACACATATTTCAAGCTGTTGTCCAAATGTAGCTTCAGGGGAGTAATCATATGGATGTTGAACTATTTTTTCACCCCAATGTATAGGTTGATATTTGAACAAGATCCACCCTGCATGTCAAAGGAAGCAATGAAGGCATTGTTAGCCATTGCAGATTGGTATGCCTCACCATCTGGCACTTTCATCCAAATGTTCGGTGCGGAGAAGCCTCTGTATGTTCTACCAAAGTCTTCCTTGGATGTACTTATCATGCAGGAAGCAGCATACCATATCTCAGCAAGATTGACAACTAGTCTACAGCGGAATAAGAAGGCACCTTGGCCCACTCTTCCATTGTGGATTGGGTTATATGAGATCTGGAGTATCAAGAAAGTGGATTTCGAAGTAGAACAGAGGAAGAAGTACTTGTTCGACCTCCGAAGCTTCAACCCATATGAACCACATTACATTGTGAAGGATCACTACATGAGAGTTCAATTCAACTGGATCCATGTGGCATTTCATTGGGCCAAGGAAGACTCATGGAGGTATTAATATAATTCCTCTGGACCGAATGAATAGATCAGCTTCATCATTGAGTGGTTAGGAAATCATAATGGAGCTGCATCACGAAGAGCAACAGCAACAGCAGCAACAGAGGTAGCAGAGCTAAGCATACCTGTGCACAAAAAAGGGAAGAGGAAGATTGTCAACCGCATGGAGGAGGAGCAAAGATGCAAGTTTCGAGCAGATCCACTTGTAGAACAAGCAGTTGTGGCTATTCAGGAAAAGAGGCAGTCACGTGACAAGAGAATCGCGTGAAGGCAGAGGGATAAGAAGAGAATGGAAGAAGCAAAGAAGGAGTTGCATGAGCTGAGGGAGCAACTCCGAAAAGAACAAGAGTTGCACCAACAGGATAAGGATGTGCAAATACAACAAGGGGCGCATCACGTGTAGACAAATGAAGTAATGCTCGTACAAGTAGTTGATTCATCTGAGCAGCTGGCATCAAGCGAATAGGGTGAACCATCGTAGCAAGACTTTTCTCATGAGATAGAACAGGCACTTCAACAGTAGGATGCAGACATGGAGCAGCAGGAGTTCGAATAGGACATTGATCTCATGCCTCACCACAAAGAGGTCAACTCACCCACTTCATTGCATCCTAATGTTGAGCAAATATTAAATGACCCAGGAGGCACTGAAATCCTTGGTGATCAGCTAGAAGAAGAGATGCACAACATCTCCTTTGATTAATCTCATCATAGAGTTGTGGAGTCTCAGAGATACAAACTTCAGAGGACCAAACATCCCCAGTGCAATTTGAAGAACAAGTGGTCGTGACTAATGTGCATAAGCATCCAGCTACTTTGGCTTATGCAACTAGAGTGTATGCCGAAGCCACTAGCTCAAGTGTTCATTTCCTCATAGCTGAGAATGAGAAGATGGCAAAGGAACTACAGGTGGCCAAGCAAGGAGGGCACTTGGTGTCAATGTTCATCTCAAATGAACTGAAGAAGGCAATACTAGATGAAGTATTGTCCCTTAATACAGTTATCTAAGCATTGTACTCCAAGTTTGGTACCGTGCACCAAACAGTCATCCATCTCCACGGATGGCAGAAATTATGTGCGAGAAGAGCACACATCTTGAAGAACATACATGCTTCTATTGATAACATGCAAGCATGGACAATGAAGTACAAGGGAGCCCTGTTTCACTTGACAAATATGATGAAGGCCAATGTGGTCGAGCTACAAGCATGTATCCAGAGTCAGATTCAGAACTATGAAGACCTACCACAACTCATCACTAGCATACAAGCTTCCCATGCATGAGTATTCAAAAGCATGGATGTTATAGTGCACACTCATGCAATCCCATCACTTGGGACTCTCACCCAGGTGAAGACAAAGAAATAGGTCCAACAGGAGCTTGATTCATACTTCAACGAGTTGATGCACACCACCACCAGCCTAGACTTTCCTATCAGTGCGGACATCATGTGCAAGTACGTTGTTGGCAGCCACATTGAAGACAATTATATGCATGCTCTCAGACGAGTTGGACAGAGGAGCCCGAGCAGTGTACCCAGATGCTATGGAGGCAAGGTTCAGGTTTTAGGCAAATGTCACGGTGGAACACACAACCACCACCAAGGACTACCAATCCTAGCATCAATATGTTACTATTGATCAGCATGAGGATGTCGAGCAGTTGGACTTCTATGGTTTTCTAAGTCAGAATGATGTCTAGTTTGGCTTGTTCAAGCCATTGTTCACATGGGTACATGTGCATTGTAATTTTGAGTCATGTCAAGTGTAATTCAAGTCTCTATAGTGGATGTAACAGAGTCATGAGGGTAGTTGAATGGTCACAAAGGGGAATGTCAAGGGTCACTCCACTGTTCTCTATAAATAGTCCCTCATAACTCATTGTATAAGCTTTTGATCAGCCAAGCTTCTACTAAGACTATCTTGAAGGAGGCTTGGACAATATTGTAATGCACCTTGGCTTCTCCACTGCACAGAGCTAGTACATCTCTTTGGAGGAGCAGGCAGATGTGGCTGTAACCTTTCACTGATGGGGCTAGCAGGTTTACATGGATGTATTGTATGATTGGAACTTACACTTTTAAATTAATGAGCCAGCGCATTTTCATGCATATGTTGTTATTATAGTTGGACTACTCCGGCTGCCTTAATGATATATGTTATTTAACTTACATATTTGTGCATGAACTGATTCACGTGCAATTATATGAATCTTGTTGCAAATGTGTTGTATATGTTGTTAATGTTGTCATCGTTCGTGTCAACTTCTCTGCTGGACACCAAACAGACCTTTCACATGAACCTTGCTGTAACAACCATTACACTCATTTGGACTGATCCATGAGTGTTGTATGTGTTATCTTACCTTATACATTGTGACTATCACATCCGAGTGGACTGCTCCGCTGAAATTTGTGTATGTCCTTTTGTGTTGTGTGTTCCTAGCCTAGTTGGGGCTAATCCCTTTCAACCTAGAACTCACCTTCACCCTTATCTCCCCCCTTTTGTGTTAAAACCTCTAATACATCTTCCTTGACTCAGTGCAGCAATCACACCCTTTCTACTAATAGAATTATCTTACTTCCCTCCATGCGACATCACGATCAAGGCATTACCTTGCGACCCATTGTTGGGACTCCTGCACCAAACAGTCTGAGGTCTAATTGGGACTTCTTACTGGGGAGATCCCCTTAACATGTTGGTGGGTCTAGCATCGTCAACAGGTCTAGAAAGATAAAGCTTGCCCTCATTTTCAATGAATTATGGAAAGGAGTATGTGAAGAAGAAGATGGGAATCCACTTGAAAATCCCACGTAAAGTAAAGAGATTGCAATATGGGAGAACAAGAACAGTAAGGCCTATGACTTGATTGTTGCATTAGTAAATGAAGAGGTGAGTAATCACATTTCACCATTTACTAGTGCCTTTAGTGCTTTAAGGAAGCTAAAATATGTATATGACTCATGCTTAGAGCTTGACGTAGTTCAACTAATTATCAAACTTTTCAAACTTGAATTGAAAGATGATGATTCCATTGCCCTAGTTTCTGAAATCATAACTATTATTCATGATGTAGAAGCCATTGATTTTAAAATGGATTTTCCTCTCAAATATTTCATCAAGGCACTATATCCCACATACTCTCACCACCTTGAATCATAACAAGTTAGTGGAAAACTTAAATAGATCACTTTTGACTTTCTTATGGAGAAGTTTGCAGAAAGAGAGAAGGATTTTTGGAAGAGGAAGATAGATAATCAATATTCTAAAAGAGTTGCGTGCCTTGCATAAAGATAGAAGAATCATGCACAATATTATTCTTGAGGAAGAGGTGGTAGAAGAGGTCCTGAAAAGAAGAATAACACAGGCAGGGGGGAACATTACCAACGCAGAAGACATGATCTTCATCGTATACACTACAATAGAAATGGACATAATTCTTCCACATGCCAGCTCTCTTGGGATAGAATCGAGCAAGAAATAAATTAAGAGAAAGGTAAATCACCAAATATAGAGAAAGGTAAATCACCGGAATCCACTCATTATATTGTGGCACTTTGCAATATTGGAGTAACTGAAGACTTGTTTAATACTTCACTGGCTTCATGGAAAGATGCATGGTTTCTTGATATAGGAGAAACCTGCCACATGACCTTTTAGAAAAAATTCTTTGGAGACTTTAGTGAAAATGTAGATGGAGTAGCATAATTTGTAGAGAAAACAAAACTCAAGCCATTTGGACTTGGCACCATCAGGCTCAAACTTCCTAATATCCCTAATTTTATTCTACATAATGTTCTCTACCTTCCAGAATTATGGAGAAACTTGTTTTCCTTAGTTCACATCTGCTAGCAAGGGCACTCCATTCACATGTTTTATGGCAAAGTTGAGGTGATAAAGGAATCAGAAAACTCACTTGTCATGACAGGAATAGAAGAAGAAAGACTCTTGATGTTGCAAGGAACATCTTCTTGTGCAAAAAACTATGCATACAATTCTCATTATGATGAAGGTACATTTCTATCTAGTCTCTTATGGCATGCTATATTTGGACATTTGAACTATGACAATCTTTGTTTATTAAAGACAAATGGTGTTACTAGTTTTCCAACCATTCCTAGGAAATTGAAGCAATGTGATGCTTGTATCTTAGGAAAACATAGAAAATAGTCATTTCATGGGTCTCTTTTGAGAACATGTAGAAAGTTTGAACTGACTCATTATGACTTGTGTGGCCTTATGCCTATTCCTTCTACAAATGGAAATAAATACATGATGATTTTTATTGATGACTACACCAAAATGTGTTGGGTATATTTGTTGAAGAATAAATATACATCTTTTGAAAATTTCAAGAACTTTCATACACAGTTTGAAAATGATAGGCAATCTCATATTGGCTCTATTTTCTATAATAATGTAAAAGAATATACTTCAAATAAATATGAAAACTATATTAGCTAGCATGGGATTCAACATCAAACAATAGTACCTTAAATATGGTACAATCTTAAATATGGTTCATTCAAAGATATTTTTAAAAAATGTTAAGTCGATGTTCTATGTCGATATAGTTCTATGTGTGGTGTATATTAAAAATAGATGTTCATCTCATGCTCTCAAAAACGAGACTTCTTATGAAATGCAGTATGGCCACATTCCTTCGATGAGGCATGTCAAGGTTTTTGGTTCCACCTACTATTCCTTGATTCCTAAGGAACAAAGAAACAAACTTGGTGCAACGATTCAAAAGTGTATCCAAAGCATATCATTTCTACGATGAAGTAAATAAGAAGTTTAGAAATTCTAGAGATGTAATTTTTCTTGAATCTTCCAAGGCTTACAATGTTGTTGAGTGACAGCTTGACCGCTTAGATAGATTTAGGGATGCAAAATCTTTTCAAGAATTCAAGATAATGAGATTCCACATCTTGAAGGGAGGATCCATATCCTGGATCAAACTATGGAATATCCTTCTAAAGCACTCTTTCCCCCTCATAAAGCTCCAGCCAGTTCTGATCAAGAAGAAAGTTTGAGTGATATCATTGAGAGAACTGGAAGGATAAATCTTGATTCAACCCCATCTTAGTCAACAGAACATCATGAACCATCTAAGAAAGGTCCTCCAAAATAGCTTACTAAGACACTTGAAAGTGTTCATCCTAATCAAGTTGGAAAGACAGGAACACGAAGTTCTACTAGAGGGAATGGAGGTGATGTAGATGATTCAGATTCAACTATTGATATGGATGTTTCTTATTATTGTGAATTAAATTTGTGTATTGATTTTTAACCAACTTCCTTTAAATAATCTACCTCTCATAATTAATAGAAAGAGTCAATACAAAGAGAGTATGATGCTCTGATAAAGAATAGAACTTGGAAGTTGGCGAACCTTCCATGTGGAACCGAACTAATTGGATACAAGTGGATCTTCAAGAACAACTATAATCAAATGGCTCACTTGAGAAGTATAAAGAAAGGCTTGTGGAGAAAGGATTTTCATAGAAAGAAGAAGTCGATTATGAGGAGAAGTTCCCCCCACAGCAATATGGGCTACCATTTCTAATTTATTTGCCTTGGCAGCTAAGAATGGATGGAAAGACCATCATGTGGATGTAAAAATTGGCTTCTTGAATGGAGATTTGAAAGAAAATGTTTGTATGTCTCAACCAGAAGGATTTGTTGTGAAGGGACAAGAGCGTAAAGTATGCCAACTTATCAAATCCTTACATGGCATCAAACAAGAACCGTGAGCCTGGTATGAGAAATTGATTGAGCATCTTCTGAAACTAAATTTCAAACACTATGATCTTGATGATGCAACTTTATTTTTCAATAAATTTGGAAAAAGAGTTTTGTATCTTGTGGTATATGTAGATTATCTACTAATGGCAATGAACAATGAAAAATATATTGCATCCATAAAGAAATAATTGAGGAAAGGATTTGGGATATGTTCACTACTATTTGGTTATTGAAGTAATCCAACATTGAAAATTTATATTCCTCTCTCAAAGAAGTACATTGGATATTTTGTTGAAAAAATTTGGTATGGTTGAATGCAATCCTTTGTCCACTCCAATGGAATAAAATTCAAATCTCACATCTAAAGAAGGAAATAAATTTGAGCATGCAACTAGGTATAGATGGTAGTAAGAAGTCTTAACTACCTCACTTTTACCAGAACAAATATTTCATTTGTTGTTGAATTCCTTTATAGGTTTATGAAAAAACCTTATGAGGGTCATTTATATGTTTCAAAAATAGTTCTAAGGTACTTGAAAGGAACTTAAGACGTTGGAATAAAATATACAGAGGTGCATGACTTTAGCTTAATTTGATACTTTGATTCAAACTTTGATTGAGTTAAGGAAAATGGACTATCTACTTCAGGTTATGGTATGAGTCTTGGATCAAGATTTGTATCATATAGGTCATGCAAATACTCAATTCCAGAAGATTCCAAAACAGAGGCAAAATATGCGGCAGTTGCAAAAGCAACCTAGGAGATTGTGTGGCTTGGGAAAATTCTTGAATATTTGCAAGAGAAACAAGTGCCCTCTACTCCTTTTTTAATTGACAATACTTCTACAATAAAATTGTCCAATAAGCCTTTCCATGAACAAACCAAGAATATCAATACTAAGTATCATTTGATTCAATATCATGTTGAGGCCAAGACTATTCACCTACACCATTGTTCCACAAATGAGCCGATTGCAGACATCTTCACTATTAGAATAAGGAATTACTGAAAGGGGGGGTGAATCAGTAATTAGTGAGGATTTTTAAACTTCAAGCTCAATTCTTAATTTCTTCTCCTCTTTATAAATTAATAATGTGAGCATACTTTAATGCAAATCATGTATAGCAAAGTAAATCATTCATATGAACACAAAATCCATCAATATAGTAGCATACACATTTTGACACTAGTATTTTTATGTGGAAATCCAAAAGGAGAAAACCACCAATATATTTTTTATTATGATGTAAATTATGAACTTACTTAATTACATCAAGTTTTTTGCAAGAACCCACTCACAGGAGGCCCCAACCCCCTTAGGATAGCAAGCCACTACTTGCCAAGAGGCACCAACCTCTTATGAATTCAAGCCACTACCTGCTCTAGCCACTATTTTGACTTTCATATAATTTTCATATTGAAAACAGAGGCCTAAAGCAAATGCTCAAAAATATAAACCTAATTTACTACTGCACCAACTCCTTCCCTTCTTCTATGTAGTTCCACTTTTACTACCTTCTTCACTTCTCACCAATCTAGAGTCATTTCCCTCAAATCCACTGTAAAAATAGTGAACTCTCGGCACTTAGCTCCCTGCTCCTTACACACTCAACCTCAACACAAATGTTGTATCCCCCCAAGATCCTTACGCACTCAGCCTCAACACAAATTTTGTATCCCAAAATGCACAATGGAAATATTGGGTTTGTTCCTCTTCTGTACAATGGTCAATGCTATCTCTAATGTCTTATAGTTGTCTTTGCTAGCTCTCGTGTCTCTGCAACATAGTTCTTGAAAGTGTTCTTCTACATGGCTCTCCATGTTGTTGTTCCATCAAAGTGCCAGGCCAGTGCACATGCATTAAGAATAAGGATGGGAATTGATGGATTCTTCATACTTGAGAATTAATTCCCTGTCAACTTGCACACTGAAGGAGTGTAACTCATGAATTTTGTCTACACTCATCACATGGCTCTCCATTCCTTCTTATATGCCTGCAATGCTCAGCTCGTACTCCTATTATGTCTATCCTTCTTTCTTTTTCTCCATCATGCTAGAAAATTCCATAAATTTGCTAGTATAATGTCCCTCATCCATCTTCTTCATTTAATTCTTTGTGGTGTGCAAGTGAGAATAGAGAAGGCTTTCTTCTACTAGGGATAAAATTTGTAGTCTCCATTAATCTAACCACCCACCTTATTGTGTGAATTTAAATTAGTTATTAACTCATGCATCCTCTAAGTACCATGTCTTGGAACTACCTACTCATCCATGATCGTGACACGTTTCCAAATATGGCACATAGGCCAAAGAGATGTCAACTCTTCCAAATCACAACATAAAGCATAAAACTGAAGGCTTGCATACCCATAACCTTTTTAAAATGCAATTATTCAAATTTATCAGCAATAGCCTCCAGGTATGGTCCACAATCTCCATTACCATACACCCATGGTGTTATTTCTTTTGTTATTAGCACATGCCCCTTGGTCACAAAAACTCATGAAATCACCGCAAAACCCAGCATTAGGGGAATTTTGAGGTCTAAAATGGGCCTCCTAAGAAAAATGTACAACCAAAATAAACTTTATAAGAACCAATAGGATTCAAGATGATGATTCCAACCATGGGGGGAGATTCACCATTTTTAGAGTAAAAAGGTAAAAAGATAATAAAATAATAAAATAATAAAACTACTTTTTCAACTCGTATTTTCAACTTATCTCCCTAAGGTTTTAATCAAATTTCGAGAGAGAGTACTTATTGGATGCAAAATTTTATTCCTCATCTAAGGAGTACCCATGTTGCATACTTTAGATGGACCCTACTACACGAAAAATTAGAAATACATGAAAAAACATGATTGTAATCACGTTTTTCATGTATTTCTCATTTTTCATGTAGCAAAGTCCATCTTAAGTATGCAACATGGGTACTCCTTGGATGAGGAATAAAATGTTTCATTCGTAAAGTGTTTCCGCTCGAAATTCAAGTAAACCCATAGGGAGATAACTTGAAAATACGAGTTGAAAAAATAGTTTTTTTATTTTTTCCCTCCAAAATTTGATGATGTAATATAATCTTATTTTATTATTTCCACTATTATTTTTTAATTTCTTTAGGAGGCCCATTTTAGACCTCAAAATGCCCCTAATTTGTTGGGCGTGCCTTTCAAATTTTGACAAACTATCAAATGTCGGCAAAACTTTATGTTACTAGGTTATGTTACTTGTCATTAAATCTCGACACTTTATCCTTTATCCACCTTTATCCCTTTCATAGTTGGAGCCTGGATACGCATGCTCGTAACACTTATAAAATGAATTTCCTACTTCTTATGGACTTCCAAGCTTCTGCCATAGCCCACCTATGTGCACTACTGGTAATGTCACTCCTCTTCCTTTGCGCTTTGTTATAGGAGATTCTCAGCTTGGCCCACTTTCCACTTGTCGGCATCATGTATGCCACATTGGCCTCTACCTGTCGACCCCACTCATATATATATATATATATATATATATATATATATATATATAATATATATATTATATATATATATATATATATATATATATATATATATTATATATATAGAGAGAGAGATATATATATATATATATATATAGAGAGAGAGAGAGAGAGAGAGAGAGAGAGAGAGAGTTGTAGATTCAAAGCTGAGATGACTGCATGCTCGTAACCTTTTTTGAAAAAAATTCCATATGCCTTACGTGCTTCTAGGTTTCGAGGCTTACAAGTGTTATTCTTGCTATGCCGACTCAATGCCATCTTGTAACTCCTTTTAAATAAACCTTCGGGCTTTCGAGCTTCTAGGGATTGTTCCTATCCCTTTAAGGTCCTTACTTTGACTATCTGTAACTGTTGATTCAGAGGCCTATTTGCATACTTCAGTATACTATTGGAAAGATCTTTCCAAGAACTTTCTAATTATGCCACTTTCATGAGAATCTGAGTTGATATCTTGAGACATAACCTCCTCCAAGTTCTAAGACTCCCCAACCATCATAGTCATCTCTTTATAGATTCTCCACTAAGCCTATTGTAGGTTTTAACCCCATACAGAAATTACCTGCTTACAAATTCTAAAACACAGAAAATAA
Source organism: Pinus taeda (assembly GCA_000404065.3). NCBI lineage: Eukaryota > Viridiplantae > Streptophyta > Pinopsida > Pinales > Pinaceae > Pinus > Pinus taeda. The sequence goes on along the minus strand of APFE030325945.1, from coordinate 162,935 downwards.
GTAATGTGAGAGAAAAACACATAAAACACATATACACAGAAATTTTCCCCTGGATCCTAAAACCGGGACTACCAGCTTGATTTTTCATTATGTTCCTTTCAATGTCACAATACATATTTATACATGTCGAAGCATCCAATACCATGGACCACCATCACGTCCAAAAAGCATGTGAAAAAATCATGCATAAAACCATAGGTGGGTCCACCCAACCTAACATAGGGTCCAAAACCAAAATTTTCTGGGGCACCCCTCAAACCCCCTGTTAACTCTGTGGAAAGAATATAACACAATGCAACATTATCCCACTTGTTGTTTTCCTTCCACAGGGAGCCACAAAGAGATCTTAGTCATTTTTTTCCAACCCTGAAATGCCCATTGTCTCTCTACACGAAGAGAACTTCTCAAAGCTCACAAATTTTGGGAATGCATCTACAATATTCTTCAAAGTGTCCACCTTTACCAACAACACCTTTTTGTCTTCTATCATATCCCTCACAAAGTGATACTGAACATCAATGTGCTTCGTCTTTGAATGATATGCGGGGTTCTTTGCTAAGAAAATTGCACTTTGGCTATCATAGTCTATTCTTATAGCTCCTTGTACTAACCCCATACTTGAACACAATCTCTGCAACCAAACTACTTCCTTGCTTGCATGAGTGGATACCATGTATTTTGCCTCTGTAGTTGATAGTGCCACTACAGATTGTTTCTTACTCATCCAACTGAATGCACTCCAAATAGGTTAAACACATACCCACTTGTAGATCTTCTTTGATCCAAATCTCCAGCCTAGTCTACATCAACAAAGCCACGAATATCTAACATTTTGTCCAATCCTGATATTCCTTGGTGGCACAAACCATAATCACTAATGCCATGCAAATACCTAAAAACCCACTTCACTGCTATCCAGTGCTCCTTCCCCGGTTTTGACATAAACCTGCTCAATACTCCCACTGCATGTGCAATGTCTTGCCTAGTATAGACATTGCATACATCAGGCTACCGACTACACTTGCATATGGAACACGGGACATGTCCTCTTCCTCTTCTTGTGTCTTCGGACACTGTTCAGCAGATAACCTCACACCTACAAGAATAGGAACCTTTACCGGTTTACTATTCTGCATGTTAAACCTCTGCAATATTGTCTCGACATACTTCCTTTGGTTTAACTAGAGCTTCCTCTTTGTTCGATCTCTTTTAATTTCCATGCTGAAAATATAGTTTGCAACACCAAGATATTTCATGTCGAATTTGGAGGACAATTGGGTCTTCAAATCCTGGATAATTTCTTTGTCATTTCCAACCAGCAACATATCATCCACATACAAGAACAGATAAATAACACGGTCATCAATTAATTTAAAATACACACAGCCATCTGCTTTGCTTCTGGTGAAGCCAAGTCCCGGTATAAATGTATCAAATTTCTAATACCACATCCCTAGTGATTGTTTTAACTGATACAAAGACTTCTTTAACTTGCATACAAGTTCTTTCTTACCCTTCACCGCAAAGCCTTCAGGTTACTTCATGTATATTTCCTCTTCTAGATCCCCATGAATAAATGTTGTTTTCACATCCATCTGTTCTACCTCAAAATCAAAAGCAGTAGCAATAGATAAAAGTAAACTAATAGAAGTTACCTTGGCAACAGGAGAAAAAATATCACCAAAATCAATTCCCAACACCTAGGAATAAACTTTTGCTACCGATCGAGATTTGTATTTCTCCACTTTTCCTTCTGCATTTGTCTTCTTTTTGAACACCCATTTGCTACCAATGGGTTTCCTTCTAGTCGGCAACTCCACTAGATCCCAAGCGTCATTTTTGTGCAAAGATGCCATTTCATCAACCATCGCCTCTTTCCAAAGTTTTCCATCCTCTCAATCTACTGTTTCCTTTACACTTATGGGATCATCGTCAGTAATAGACAAAGCAAAATTTGAGTAGAAAGCAGATGGACTATACCTTTCAGGCTGCCTTCTTTCTCGAACTAATCTTCTCACAGTCAGAGTTTGTGGCTCTTCATCTTCTGATTCCTCCTCTGTTGTAGAGTTTGATTCTTCCTCATTTAGCTCAAACTCTATGTTCTCAGGTTCCTTTCATTGGACTTCATGTTTAATAACATATTTCACCTCTCTGAACACCACATCTCGGTTGTGAACAACATTCCATGTGACTGGGTTCCAAAGCTTATAACCCTTTAAACCATCCATATACCTAATAAAGATGCACTTTTCAGATTTACTATCCAACTTGGTTCATTTCTCCTTTGGAACATGTACATATGCATCACACTAAATACCCTCAGATGTTGAAGAGGGTTTTTTACCAGTCCATACCTCTTGTGGAGTCTTATCCTCTAATTGCCCTTGATGGAAGGGATCTGTTGACAGGTAACATGGCAGTATTTCCCACCGCCTCTTAACCCAGAATTTCCTGTCCTTAACCCGGGCACCACTGAGATGTGCTTCTTGCCCTTTCCATCAACGTCTTATTCATTTCTTTCTGCCAACTCCATTTTTCTAAGGTGTATATGGAGTAGTCTTCTACCCATGATATATCACACTTCTTGTAGAATTCTTTCAAATTCCTTAACTGCATAACTCTCCCACCGTTAATCTGTCCTCAGTACCTTTATCTTCTTCTTCTGGTCTGTTTTCCACCAGAGCCTTAAATTCTTTAAACCTGTCAAAGACTTCAGATTTCTTCTTAAGGAAATATATCCATGTATTCCTTGATAAGTCATCTATAAATGATACATAGTACACAGACTTACCTAGTGACGGAACCTTCACAAGTCCAAACACATCTTCTCTCTAGAGACCACTAGATTTTTTGCTTCACTTTCAAGAATCATAGAACTATTTCACCCATAAATAATAGTGCTACCTTGCACCTTGTACAAAGTTCCAATCCTAATTCCCCGCATCAATACTAATGCTCCCCAAATCACCTTGCAGGTATCCTTCTCGAACACTATTTTTACACCTGCATCATTCAACTTGCTAACAGAAATCAAATTTATGGCTAAAGCAGGAATATGTAGAACACCTGGAAGCATTCTAACCCTTCCACCTTGCAACTTCAACTTTACTTTTCCATGACCAATGATTCTAGCCTTCCTGTCATCCCCCAAGAAGACATCACCACCATCATATTTCTCATACTCACAGAACCACTCATTATGGGGAGTGAAGTGAAAGGATGCACCTAAGTCAATCAACCATGCCTCATGATCTACATGTGTACTTGAATAAGCCAAGTACACATCCCCACCTTCATCTGAGGTGGTTTTCACCTCTGTAGAAGGAGCATCATCAGATCCCCTTCCTTTATCAGGAGCTTTAAACACATATTTCATTAAATTTGGAAGTATTCAGTGGATCTAGAATATATAATTTTATCTAGATTAAGTTTTTTCAAAATGGGGAATTAGAAATTCACTTAGTTCACTAATTTTAATGTAGATATTCATCATTTTTTGTGAAAAACTTATCATGATAAACTTTATTAAACAAATTCATATAAACTTGCAAAAGCAAATCTTTCATGTCTAAATCTTGGATTCCTTACATTATCTATTTGAATATTTTTATGGTTTGTATTAAAATATAAGTTTGTTAAGGTTGTTTTATGAAAAGAATGATGTGTATTTTACTATTATTAACCCATTTAATGATAATCCGATATAGTAAATATCATGTATGTGTTAAGTTACAGTTATTACTAAGACAATGTTGGCACAATTTAAAAGTCTATCACCTTTGCAACACTAGTAATGTCGTTGAAGATTTAAAAAATCTCATAGATCATCAAGTTTATACTCATATTGGATTTAAATTTCAAAATACTTGTGACGCTACCAACCTTCTTGATCTTTTAACTAAACAAAATTATGATGAGCTTGAAACACTTCTTTTAATGCTTTCTGAGCATAACAATAAAATTCGAAATAATTTTGGGTAATACCTTTTTGCCTTCTTATATACCATATTTTGTCTTAGTGGATGATAATCATCATTATCACCATCATCATTTCATATTATTGTAGGAAATTTGCACCATTTTAGAGTTGATGAGAAAATTTTTCTTTAGGATCAAATTAAATGTTGAATGCGAGTAGTAGCATAATTTATTTTTATTTATTATTTGTACTTTTGTGTTAAAAACTAAGTTGATTGAAGCTTACTTAATGAATAATAGATTAATATGCAAGATACATATTAAGTATAAAATTATTTAATGACAAATAATCATAGTAATGTGTCCAATATATGCCAACATAGATCCATCTTAAGTAAGAATGTAGGGATCAAATTTCTTCACGTGCAAACATTTTTAGAGTGCAAAATACAATGTGTTATTTTTCATTGTTGAAAATTTTTGAATGCTAAATAGAGTATACATAAGACCAATAAAAATTTTAACCATAAAACTTATTTTATGTATATAGATATATATGAAGTTGATATTGACATAAATTATTTAACATAGATCTTCAAATAGTTTATTTGAATCTCTAGTTGAAATATATTTGAAAAGTATAATATTTAAACATCTAATTCACACATTTTTTCTTCTAATTACTTTACAACATATTCATTTTTTTATTTTTCTATTTAGAACATAATTTTTATTTTAAAGGGGCACAAACGGACAAACAAACTTACACATCTCCTCATTCTGGGTTATAGGATGAGCCTCTCAACTTAATTACTAATCAATCACTAATTAGAATAGTAACAAAGTAGTACAATTTGATTATTTTCAAATACAAGAGGAAAGAGAGAAAATTGACTAAACTATTTACTACAAACGTTTAGTTTTTATTCCTGTAGTGTTTAAGGATATTGTATTAAAAATAACATATTACCATTCATCTAAAACTTAGATTCCTTACATCATTTCTATAATCATTAATATTTATATTTATGTATTAAATTTGACTCATGAATAATAAATTTTGTAAAAAAAAATTTACCTATAAAGTTTTTTAACACTAACTACTTTTCCTAAGTTGAGTACAAATTTATTATAATAGTACAATGTTGGCACCACTTCAAAATCTAATAAGAGGAAATATTTTATAAGTCTAGTTGTGTTGTTCAACGATCAATTTTTTTTTTTATAAATTAGAGTGCAACAAAATAGCAAATTTGATTTATATCAATTATAATAAGGAATATTAAGGAAAACTCACTTCAAACATTATTACAAGTGTCTAACGTCTATTCATTAAGTGTTTAAATGATTTATATTAAATAGAATACTAATTAGGTACACCACTATTGTTTTAATAGACCAAGTTTAGAAGATGTTTTTAAGTGTATTATTGAATTTGATTATGCATATTTGATATGGTGAGAAATCATGTTGGTCCAATAAAGCTTTCAAATCTTAAATATTTTATGGAAACTTAAATATTTGATGGCAATGTCATGTAATTTGTATCAACATATGATTAAATTGAAATATTAAATAATATAAAACTACAAAAATAATATGAAGGTAATATTTATATACAACAAATATTGAAAAGTGTATTTGAATGTATAGTAATAGATCCTTCAAAAAAAATTACATTCATGAATCATATAAACCTAATCTTAAGATATTTGTTCTTGCAATGTTCTTTCTTTGGCATCCATGCCCACACTATGGTATTAATTAGAATGGGACCAAGTTCTATGTCATTAGGATTTGGTATCCAATATTGCTCTAAAAAATTTCCATTTTATTTCCCTAACATAGGCTTCCACTAGTCAACCTTTACATGAAGATTCTCAATTTCATTATCCCTAAAGATATTTGAGATGGATTTTGCCATCCAAATCATCTCTCATGCATCCTCATTTCTTGATCCAACTAGCAACATCCTTCCTTTCTCAACATCAATCATCTGATTGAATGTTGGCTTTGGCTTGTTTCATTTGGAGCCAACATATATTGGTTCATCTATCGCATTATCAAAATCTCCATCCATAATACTTGAGATTACATGGAGTGAATTACAATCAACATCAATGCTTTGCACTTTGCAAGGGATGTAATAGTAAATTGTGATCCCATTTGTACAAAAAGAGAAGGCAAAGCATTGATGTTGATTGTAATTCACTCCATTCGTGGGTCTTCAAGGTCCCTTAAGCACTTTGCAAGGGATGTAATAGTAAATTGTGATCCCATTTGTACAAATAGTAAAGAGAAATGACGAAAACCTCTTGTCTTATGCCCATGTGTAAGCATACCTATCAATGACAAACCTAAATTTGTTCCTACAATAGATTTTGATTTGACATGTAGCCTTGGGATTGAAGTCTTTGTTTCGTCCATTTTTATCATGGATAATGCTCAAATACTCCTTTGGAAACTGCTCTAACATAATTATGTAGGCATAGTAGCATTATCTTCCACACATAACAATCTTGTTATGTTTGTTCAACCTACCTCGTGCCTTCTCTTCCAACTCTTTTGTAGTTCTGACTTCATTTATGCTTTCAACACAATACATTCACTGCATTTACTAAAGTTGGTGTTATTTGAAAATGCCACATCTTGAAACTTAGTATTCCAGAGCTTTGTAATTGTTGACTGTGATATTGATGGGTAATTGAGCTTTTGAAGAGCCTCATTAATCTCTTTTAACAAAGAATTTTGTGTGTAAGTCGAAGGAAGCAATCTTAAAGGAGAATATGTTCCACCTTCTTCAACTTGACATGTTTTTTTTGGTGAAAATTCTAAATTATCCATTACAATTTTGTGCAATATTTCTATGGTTGCCTTTGTGTGAGCTCATGCTTTGCATGTGTTGGTGTTACCATGAATAGCTTTTATCTATCCATGTTGGAAATAATGTTGGTAGTTATAAAATGTGCTTTGAGGAATCTTATGTATCTTATACCAGGCTTTCTTACAAATAATATTCCCATTAAATCTCATGTCCTTTACATTTCTAGCAATAGGTGGTAGGTCATGACCATGGCTCTTTCACATGACTGTGTTTGACTGAGTGAATTTAAGAAAAATTCCCTAATACCATTTTTATGTATTTGTCTCATACCTCTCCTAGCACCTGCAATGGACTTCCTATCCACATGTTGAAGACAATCCTTTCTACAACATACACCTGTTACAAAAAGTCGAATTGCTTTCACTTCATCTATTTTTGTTTGACATTTTGCAATTTTTTTTGTAGCCATAAATCATTTAATCCTTTTATATGGCCTTGTTACATGCATATCAATTGAGTTTCTATCTTTTTCATTACAAAGATACCCATCCCATTTTCTTAAGGGATTTGTGTCCTCTATAATATCCCATATCACCATTTCCTTAGGTGGCTCCTTGAACTTTTCCTTGACCCTTAATATCACACCTTTGTTGTCCACCAATTTATTTATTGGCCATCTAACCAAATAGTATATAGACTTATCCCCAATTCTTTATATCTCACAATTTCCATCTATCTCAACAATGCACTCCTCGCAAACATTAACTAGCATTCCTTTGGGAATGCACATGCTTGTTCCCATGCATTCATTTGTAAGAGAAACTTTTTACATATGAATCTAACCCTATCTTGGGGAATATTTATGGCATGATCATGATAGTGATGCTCCAAATCTGATTCTGGCCAAATCTCATAAGAGTCCAATGCACCCCCTAATGTATGCTCAAATCCTGTTGGATGTGGTAGAGGAGCATCATGTTTTAACACCTCAATTTTAACCACTATGCATCCTTTATTTACCATATTTCTATGCACTTTATGCCCAAGCTTTGTATTGAATATGGAGCCCTCACCCAACTTCAATCCATGTTGCAGAAGATCTACCTTGTCTCCAATAGAAAATGTGGAAGAAAAATTTGCACCTATAAAAGAATGTAAATAAGGTTAGTATTTACTCAATAAAACATTTACTATACTATCAATAATATTTAACATGTGCCTCAATATTTTGATTTCCCTATGTTGTGTCCCAAATCTATGATCTTCCATGGAAAATATAAGAAATTCTAAGATCAATGCTACATAAGATGTCTAAGATCCCCATGAGAAGGAGAAATTATATTTATATTTCACTTAGTGAAGACATTTGATGTTTGAACTTGATAATCGAAAACCAAACTAGAGGTTTTCTTCCAAATGCTCCCCCCTAATGATATGGGAGGAAATCTAGTGTTGGATGTCTTTAAGCTGATTTAATCACTGTAAATATGACTGAATCACAACCATTAATTGTCAACCCATGGTAGGTCTATTTATTTCAAAGGATTATGCACTATCTGTGCTGATAAACTTCAGCCAAGATTAAAATTAAAAGATAAAACAATGTCACTGAATCTAATTGCAGAAAATAACACTCATGTAGAAACCAAAAACATTCTACAAAGACGAAACCACACTTCATGTTACCAAAGGAAAGGGGAACCACACACCACACCAATAACTAAGCTGGTTAACTGAATATTATGTTCAACCCAATCTCGTGTGACATCATATCATAATCTAGATATAAAAATAAACCCATTCTATAAATTACACAGCGACAAGAATAATTTCATACTTACATAAAGGAAAAATAATTGATCTACCACTATGCTACTGTTTCTACTGCAATCCCTACTAAAGAGGAGGGCCCTTCCTCCCTAGTAGGGCATAGGGATGAATTACGAATTAATAAAAATTCAACACCACATTTATGAAAGCATCAACAACGCTACTCTTTGTATTAATAAATGATTATGAATTATAGGAGAAAAATAATGATACTTGTCCTTTGTTACATGGAACTCAGTTCCCTTTATAATATTGACATGTCTAAAATAAGAAATGGATCAGCCATGAGAATCTCACGATTCTCATGCTAATCAATATAGAAAGAAAATAGAAATTGTTACAAATAGTTCTAAATACAAGGCTTATTGTTGTTACATCATTCTTCAAAATCACAACTATCTTGATTCCCTAGCTACCTATGGATAATACAATCTTTGCGACAACCATCATGTGGAATAGTACCTAGAGTCTTTAGATGGTTGCAAAGTATTTAATGTCCTGCGATGTAACAATAATGCTTAAGGTGTAACAACAACACTTGAGGTGTAAAAGTAGTTTGGAGTGTAACAACAATGTTTGGGGTGTAACAACAAGTACTCAAAATCCGATGTTCATCCTTTGGCTGTGGTCTTGGAAGCATCACCTAAAAGAAACATAACCATAGATCTTTTTGTCCACAATTTCCATGGTTAGCCATAAAAGAGGATATCACCTCATTCATATCTAACAAAAATGGAAAAATATATGTTTTGACAAAAATGAATTCTTATAACCAGGAAAAAGGTATCCATGAGTTCAATGGTGAAATGGTCAAGGATAGGGGGGAAAATGTATCCAAAATATGCACAAATCATGTAGCCAACATCGCCCCCAAGCTGAAGCAATTGCATGTCCTCATGGAAAATACCTCAGGGCCTGCTGTTATGGTTCATATGCAATTCCTCCTCAGCAACCGTATATCCTTGACTAGTTGTTAGCTGATGTAGCCAAGACTCCTCCTCGTAATCACACAGTTGATACTAAGGTTGGTATTCCTCCACTAGTAACCAAATTAGAGGATATTTGAATCTGAGTCCTATCCAAAAGGCAGCCAATAAGTCTACAATCTGGGCAGATTCTAGGACCCATGAAACAACAACCATAAAATTTTGAAAACAAGACGGGTCACTCTCTGGTAATCCTACACTACTAACCTCTGTGCACTTATAGCACCCTGTTAGTGCACGACCCTTCATCTGCACAAAAAGGTTGAGGTAGACATTCACAATCCTCCTGTAGACAGCTACCTACTCCTCGACACTCAGAACACTCAAAAAATTCCTAAAGAGTCATCTCAATTTTGCAGCCATACCTGGTTCAACCTGGATCATCCGTGTTGTTTTCTTTGTTCACATCCAATGACTTCATAGCCATATTCCCATCTATCTAATTGTTCATGAAGGAAATAAAGGCGTGCAACTAAAAATCACCCATGTAAGAAAGAATGTTCGCAACCATGTGTGTGCTGACATGTTCACAAATCATGTTATGAAGAAAAATCTCACAAAGCAAGCTTTGATCCTGGAAGTTGCACGCAGGGAAAACATCCAAAAACATTTGGGTAGAATTAGCCAAATAGAGTCTATTTTCATAGACTACATTTAACTAAAACAAGGAAAATCATTCCCACAAAAAAAAAATTGATAGGTCGGAGAGGGCCTTCTACACCCTAACAAATTTAGGGTGATTTCATGCAAACTGTTATTTTAATTTGTCAGATCCCAAAGCAAATCCTGTAATAGATACAACTACTCTTCTTTCTTCTTCATCACTACCTCTTTGCCTTGTCTTTCCCATTTTTCTACCAAATCCTTCTCAACCTATTTCTCCTTGAGAAATTTTATAACTTTCTGGTGTGTTGTCAATGAGATCACTTCGTCCTACAATAGGAGTGCCTGTCGCTTCCACTTCGGTAACTCAGATATCAATAAAATTCTCTCAGAACACCATCTTGATTGAAAACCCTGTGTTCCTCTACATGCACTATCACTTGGGGGTGTAATAGCATCCCGAGGATTGAGCTTCTCTATCTCGATTGATGGTTCTTATGTAACAACAGTGTCATCAACGAGTTCTTGTGTGGTAGTCTCTTCTTTTCATCCTTGATCAGATTTTGCCTCTACTGCTAGTTTTTGTGTAACAATGGTTTCATTGGTAGTTTCTTGTGTATCAGCTCCCAAGTCGCCACCCATGGAATGCTCTCTTTCAGTAGTTGGCTCTTGTGTATTAGCAACATTGCCAATAGGTTCTTGTGTAACATCTTCCCAGGGATCGGTTTGGGTATCCATCAAGGTGGTGCTTGCAACACAGAATTTATATCCAGCTCCTAGGTTTATAGTGCATGCCGCACACACAAGACCTTGTGCAGAACCCACCCTCATCTTTTCCACTACTTCTACTAGAGTATCCAGACCTTGAATGATTACTTCCACTCTACTTTCTTCTAATCACTACTTCAATTTGTCATTTCCTTCTTCTAAGCTTTTGATTTTAAGCAACAAAGACTGGGTCTCATTCATACCTAGAAGAGGGTGTTCTTCCGAATGGAGTTGTTCCTCCTCTATCTACTACCTCGTGTCCTTGCTTAATCCTTTGCTGGATGAACGTGAAGGTTTCGACAACGAACTGAATTTTACCCATTTCTTTGGTATTTTGTCACCTACCGACTTCTTTAGTGACCTTTTCTCAACCCTTCCAGTTTCCTCTTCTTCTTTCGAGGCATCAAGGGCTTTAGTTCACCTCTTGCGAGAGGTCCTTACTTTTCTACTCATGAATTCTTGCCAGCTTTTGCCTTGTCATTCCAAGGTGTCCAATACAGTCAATTTGATTAGACCATGATTGGTGACACAAGTCTCGTGGTGTGCAACAATGTTTACAGCTGCAGACATGTGCCTGATGTTCTCTAACAAAAAATATGGAATGTTAACTAGTTTCCCATGATGCAAGTGATTCAATAATGCAAAATGGTAGTTAAATATGATTGTTTCCCTTCCCTCATAGGTGATATACTCAATAATGTATAGGGAAACATCTCCCCATGGCTGAGGGAGTGAAAATATATCAATTCCCTACCCTTCTTCTCGAATTGTTCCTCTCCTTGAAGGAACTCAGACTTAAGAGAATGGTCATTGCTTTTTCTATAAAAACACAATTTTCCGACAGTTTGTAGTGATATTACATGGGAAATTACTTCCTCTGTGACTTTGAGCTTTAACCTGTAGACTTCTGTTTGGTTTCTATGTAGGTTCCAGGCGAATTCCATCGCTACTAACTCTTCTAAACCCTTAAGTCATTCGAAAAACTCGAACCAGCCCATGTCTTTAAAGACCTGACATGCCTCAGAGCAACTCTCCAAAGCTTACGTTGAAGTGGGCTCCTCTCGGACTACTGCTCCTCCCATCTCTACCCTAGCACTCTGTACTCTGTTCTAGCTCTGAAAAATTTGGAATGAAGGTGAAATGCTCACTGAGGTTGATGTTGGGGCAATAAAGGGAAATAAAGCAAGGATTTTGAGTTAAAGAGGATTGTACTACACACAGTATGGTCCATTATTGGTCTAAATCATGAAGATCTGGCATTAAATGCACTTACAATTCTTGGCATAATTGGAATAAAAGGGATAATGATGACAAGGTTCTAATAATTATTATTGGTTTTAAATTTGAGATCATAGATTAGGAAATGACTTGTCCTCTCCCCTGAGTTTAATGCAATGTCAATCCTCAACCATCTAAAGAGATGCCATATTTAATTGCCATAATTTTTAAATAGAGGAAAGAAGTGACATGCCTTTATGTGATGTACCTGGTGCGACGTGGTAGTTGTATGAGTTTCTTCCATGACATAATTCTAATTAACACTTTCATTTGACGATTTCATTGATGTGGCTGCTTAAAAGTTGATGGTTGTTACTCGTGTAACAACAACATGTTTCCATGTTATTTGTACAATAGTTTTTTATTTACATAATCTTCCTAAAAATACTTACAAAGAGAATTTACAAACATATTCATATTTTTATTTATATGTTTATTTATTTATTTATTTATTTATGTTGGGTGTAACAACTACCAACACAAGCTAGTTTTCAGTTGTTACACATATTGGAAAATTTAGAAATTGGCAGCATTAGGGAATTATCCCCTACCTTCGTAATCTGAAGGTCAAATTCCTTAACAATGTTGATGAACGATTCCTTTGAGGTGGGTTTGTGATATAGCCAAAGATAGTGCCCAGTAGAAAACAATGGTGTCTTATCCCTGTCAATGGTTACTAAATTTACAGTCCCATTATCAAATACTGCATCAACTTCATAAGGACTTAGCCACCTGGTGTAGAGCTTCCCTTTAAAATCCTTAAATCTTGAATCATAAAATAGAGCCCAAATTCCTTTTTGAAATTTCTTATTTTTAATAAATCTATCATGCCACTTAGCTCTCTGCTGGTGGAAAATGTATGTTTGTTGAATAACAGCTAACTGCTTCTCATCTAGTTCATTAAGTTGATTCAACCGTTATTTTTGTGTTGTTATCAGATCTAGATTTGACTACAGTGTTGTTCTCAATGTCTTAATTTTGAACTCTATAGGAAATAGAGGATTTTTACCATACACTAATTCATATGGCGAGAATCTTGTAGTGTGCTTCGTAGTCTAGTATGCCCACAATGCTTCTAGGAGTTTATCAACACAATTCCTTCGATGGCTAGCTATGATCTTGGTAAGAATACCCTAAATAACCTTGTTGGTTCTTTCTACTTGGCCATTTTCTTGCAGATGGTAAGGCAAAGTGATTCTATGACAGATTTTATATTTCTCAACCAAGTTCTAAATCAAATGAGATGTGAACTAGGGGCCTCCATCTATCACTATTTCTCTACGTACTCCAAAGTGGAAAAAAACTTATTCAAACAAGAATTCTGAAACAACTTGCTCTGTAGCTATAATTAATGCTTTCACCTCAACCCTTTTTGTGACATAGTCAGTGCAGACCAGAATGTAGGATTTTTGCTGAGATGATGGGTTAATTGGTCCTACAAAATATAGAGCCCATTTCTTGAATGGTTCTAAGACTATTTGTGGTCCCAACGACATCTCTTATGATTGAAGTGATTGACCCATTCTCTGGAGGCTGTCAAATCCCTTCACAAATCTCTTATCATCCTAGAATATTGTGGGCGAATAGTATCCCGTTGAGAGCACTTTGTATCCTGTTCTCTTAACTGCAATTGACCTCCACAAGGTTCCTCATGGAAATCTCAAAGGATATAAAATTTCATCCTCCCTTACACATCTTCTGATCTGATGATCTGGCCCAGTGTGATGGATATTTCCTTCTATCCATGAGTATCTAAGACTTTGTTGAATGATCCTTTTCTTTTCCCTATAGGATATGTGTTGGGGGATTTTTCCTACAACAAGATAATTAGCTATGTATGCATACCACAGTGAGTGAACTGAAATAGAAAAAAGATATTCATCCAGAAAAGAATCTTAAATAGGCATGCTTTCACTACCAATAGTCAGTGTAGAAATAAAATCAACTACCACAGTATCCTTCCCAAGTTTATCCAAGATAGTTATATCAAATTCCTGTAACAGCAATAGCCACTGTGTAATCCCACCATTAGTGACTAGTTTTTTCATAAAAAAACAAATGGTAGAGTGGTCCATATGTACAAAAACTTTATATCCTGTGATGTAGTGCTAAAATTTATTGATGGCATGCACTACTGCAAGGAATTCCTTCTTGGTCACCGTGTAATTGATTTCAATTGGAGTTAAGTTTTTACTTATATAATAAATGGCATACGGTTTCTTGTCCTATAGGTTTCCAAAAACAGCTCCCACAACAGTATCAGATGCGTTCGTAGCTAGTTGGAATGATAGATTCCAGTTTAGGGCCCACAAAATAGGATCTTTTGATACACATTCTTTCAATTTTGTAAAGGCATGTTTGCATTTCCCTTTCCATACAAATTCTGCCTCTTTCATGTAAAGGAAATAAAGCAGATGCAATCCTTGAAATTTTTTCTATAAACCTCCTATAGTACCTTGCATGAACCAAGAAACTACATACCTCTTTTTGTGTCTTGGGAATTGGGATTTTCAGGATTACCTCTATTTTAGTAGGGTCCAGTTTAATTTCGTCATCTAAAATAAGGTTTCCCAGCATGATCCCTTCATTCATCATCATGTGGCATTTTTCTGTAATCAAAGCAACAATAGTTTGCACACATCATTCTAATACTTTTTCCAAATTAACTAATGTTTTTCCAGAGGCATCCCCGTAGGGTGTGAAGTCATCCATGAAAATTTCCAAACATTCATACAACAAATCTGAGAAGATTCCCAATATCACCCTTTGGAAGGTTGTTGGCATGTTATAGAGTCCAAAAGGAAGAACTCTATAGGTGGAATTTCCCCAAGGGTAGGTAAAGGTCATCTTATCTTGGTCTTTCATGGAAATCTATATTTGGTTGTACCCACTAAACCTGCCTAAAAATAAGAAAATAAAATTTTCGGACAAATTATCAAAGCGCTGGTCCATAAATGGCAAGGGAAAATGGTCCTTCTGGGTAGCCTTGTTAAGTTCTCTATAATCCACACAAACCATCCATTTGTTGTTCTTTTTGGGGACAATGAAAAGCATATATGCCCACTTACTACCAGAAATGGGAAAAATGAAGTTGGAATTTAGGAGTTTCTAAAATTCTTCTTTTACTACCTCCTTTCATGTAGGATTCATACATCGATGTGATTGCCTCACTATATTTCAACTGTCCTTCAAATAGATGTTGTGAGTGTACAGGCTAGGATGGACTCCCTTCGAATCTGTATAGTCCCATGCAAATGCCTTTTCGTACATCCATAATCACTGTAACAACAGTATGTTCTGTTCAACAATCAAGTTTGGATTAAATTTAAGATATTTACCTGGTTCTATTTCAATAGAACTGTTGTTATTACTTGAAGTGGTCTTCATCTGTTCAAGGCTCAAATCTTCTATAACATCCTCCTTCCTCAAGTTTTCAATGGAAGTAACAGAAATTGAATTACTAATGAAACCACTTATGATATCATCTTTTCCTTCATCCTTAAAGTACTATGCCTTCCTGAGGGTGAGAATTGGTTGTGAGTGATCTGACTCGGGTTCAAATTCATCCCACAAGAGGTTTCCCAAAGTTGTATTTTGTTTTGTTGGGGAATAAAGGCTAATATTTTTGGTGGCTTGGACATCATAAATCATCATGGACCCAAACTTGCATCCTATGAATGCATCTATAGTGGCTAGCCATGACCTTCCTAAAATTAAAGAATGCCCCCAGTTTTGATTTAGTTTGTTAAATAAGTAAGTCAGTAGGATATCACCAAGAATCTATTGTAATCACTATGTCCTCTATCATTCCCTCGAGTTTGACATAGGACCTACCTACTAGTTCCAATACCGTAGGTGTGTGTCTTAGTCCATCTAATCAAAAGTTGATGAAGATTTCTTTCATCATTACATTAATGTATACCCCTAAATCATTCAATGTATTTGTTATGGGCTTGCCATTGATGTAAACAATGACAGTAGGATTCCCTAGATTGTGGTGAACTAAAATTCTAAGTGTGGACACAAGCAACTCCTCTAGCCCAATAATGGGTCTAGCCACAACCAATACATTCTATGGAAGAGTTCCTTAGGTTGGAACTAATTAAAAGGGCCTACCTCTTAGTACGCTTATCTAATTTTGTGATGACCTTGCTTGCTCGCTCCAGCTAACCGTTTCCTTTTTTGAACACCTAAAACAAGTAAACAGTAGAAAATAGCAACCATGATAATAGACAAATTGTAA
Organism: Pinus taeda; assembly: GCA_000404065.3. Classification (NCBI taxonomy): domain Eukaryota; kingdom Viridiplantae; phylum Streptophyta; class Pinopsida; order Pinales; family Pinaceae; genus Pinus; species Pinus taeda. Next base: position 146,485 of record APFE030325945.1, on the reverse strand, counting down.
TTCAACCTACTTAACAAGTCAAGAAACATTAAGCCATAAACATGTGAGATAACACATTATGTAGGAAACCAATCAATAATTTCATATATATTGAATCAAGAAGAGATTACAATCATTGTCTTGATGTTGTTGTTCTCCTCTGACAAAACCAGGTTCCCACACACTTCTGTTAGCATTCCATGATGGCCTCAACAATGATAGTTTTAAGTGTCTTTCCTTTAGGTTTCACACTAAACCAAATTCACACATATCCCTCACACACAACTAGAGAGATACAACTATGAATAACTTGATGTTTTACTCAAAACTTAATTAGCACTAGCACACCAACATTAACACTTCAACCTTAGCACTAGCTTGTTCTTGGGAAAAATGGAGGTTTATATAGCATGAATGGATGAGATATGGTTCATCTTCTTATGGGAGAAGGTCTTATCTCTTGAGGTAGTTCCATCTTTATAGGGGAAAGAAACCCAAATTGACATCCTTGACTCCATCTGGCTCAATCATTTACTAGACCTCCATTATGAAGCTTCTAAAGCTGGAAGCTTCGACTCCTTACTTAAAAAACTTTCCATAAGAGGATCAACATGAATGGAACAAATCTTAGTCTCTCTAGTCGGTGCTAGGAACAATGTTAATCCCTACATATTGGCACGAGGAGGACAAGGGTCATTAGCACCGGTCTTGTAAACTGTGAAAAACAAAAGATTTTGGGGAAATGGTGCAAAAAGGAATTGTTACGCTAATGAAGAGGGACACAATGGGAGTTTCTTCATGAAGTGAAAGCATGTAGGGTTCAATGTAGAGGTCCTCTGGGATCAAGGAATAGGGAGTACAAGGACAGTGACAAAATGTTGTGTAACAGATGCCCCCTAAAGCATGAAGGCCGAACTAGAGTGGGAGATGAAATGCTTTATGAATCAACGTGGGGAACTAGGATCTATTGTCGGAAAACTTGCAAGCAAGTACAGATACATATACATAACTGAAAACCATGTCAAAGGATACATGAACCGTGGCATGGAGGCAACCATCTAGAGAATGATCATGTAAATGGATCCAGGCATGGGTGCAACCATCCTATAAAGAGGATCATATCGAAACCAAGGTATGGTCACAACCATCCAATAATGAGAAGGATCACACATGATAACTCATGGTATGGTCGCAGACATCCATATGAAAAAAGCATGTATATCAACATAACCATGTCACATCACTTCGTAATCTGGACTTTTGTGATCTGAGCCCAGGGTCTTGCACTCCAACACGACCCGATCAAAGTACAAATTCCAACATGTGAATAAATGTGTTGACATTGAACATGCTAGAAATTTGCTTGATTAACAGTCAATGATGTAAATTGTTAACAAGCACGAGAGAACCCACCAATAATGACAATGATCCTCAAGGTACTATCAACACAATCCAAGGAATGTGAATAGAGGAACTAAAGTCAAACACCAATGAAATCACTCGATCAAAAGCCAATGATGTGAACTTGTCATCGAGTGCAAAGAACTTGCCATTAGGTCATGCAAGCTCTAAGGTACTTGAAGGGAGTCTCTCAGTCAACTTCCCAGATAATGAGTTGAAGTCGATAGGAAGTCACCACGTCAAAGGAGGGCCATAATGTATCCCACATCATCAACATGAGAAAAAGGGATGAAAAATGATTTTGGGTGATACAGAGAATCAAAGGTAAGTGTAGTTGCATAAGGACAACTCTTTATCGGTGACACGACTGGAAGTTTGGTAGCTTTTGGATCCATAAGATCGGTGGTCATGATGATGTGGTAGAGATCAAATGGAAGAAAAAAATAAACAAGCCAACCCATTGAGGTCAACGATATAAAGGAGGATATCCCATCCGGACACAAAGTAGAAAGTGTCATGTTCAAGAGTGAGCTACTGAAACAACTAATTAGATTTCCAAGTTTTCCCCCAACATTTCTGGCAGGTACCCCAATTATTTTTAATCACAAGCTTGAAGGGGATAGCATATGCTTGAAAATTTTAATGAGTCTGACAAAGGTGTAACTCAGTACCTTTTTTGTGTTTAGAAAGTTTGAAAAAGATATCGAAAAGAAAACTCCACATGGCCCCTTTTCATACATTTGTGTCTCTCGAGCCCGAAAAGGTAGAAAACGATACTTGAGAGAACTGCTTGACCATTTCAGTCAAGGAATACCTTTTCATAAATAGTGCATCCCAGCTCGAAAAAGGGGTAAACTTAAATTGGGCGCATGATGTTTTGCATTCTTTAATGAGTTCAAAACAACAAGAGCTCGGCAATCTTGTTGTGTTTAAAGAGTCGGAAAAGAGCTTCAAAGCAAACCCCCCATTTTATTCTCTTTCATGAGTCAAAAGGGAAAAACACTTGACAATATTTTCATATGAGTTTTACGAGTCGAGAAAAGAGCTGAAACGTGAATCAGCATCATCGTCGAACATCCATCACTTGTCGCTGCACAAAAAGGTAAAGTGCATTATCTAATTCTCGAGGAAAAATAGGTAAAAACATTTACAAAACCTAATATTTCATGAAAAACTAAAAAAAAGGGAGGAAAATAAATATTTTTTACCATTTACTATTTTACCTTGCTGTGAAAGACTTTTCACCCACTTTTGCCCTAATTGTTCTAGAGAAAATTGTGGGAGATACGGGAGGTCATTTGCTGAGCCACGAGTTACAAGTAAGATCCAAAGCCCTAAGCTCCATTTTCATACCATTTATTCTTGTTTTCATCCATTTATGGATTTTTGAGGGAGGTTTTGCCAAAAAAAAATCGCCCTTAGTCAGCGCGACTTCCAAGCACAAAATCGCGCTGGCCAAGGGTGATTAAAATAGCCTATCGTGTCGTCAGCGCAACTATTTTCAAAAAAGGCACATCGGTGCCGTTAATGGGGAATAAATCAATCTCCCTTCAAAACCACCATTGGAATATGAATTTTATGGGCCAAAAATGATTATTGACTTAAATGTATGGTTTTCGCAGGAAAGAAACATCGAAAATGGTAGACTGGAAAGAACGTGAGCACGGAGATGTGGAAACTCACGCACTGAATGATCCAAATTGCCTGAATGCTTTGAGGAACTGTGGGCTCCTTAAGTTCTTTCTCACACTAGGGATACGGTCCCAACTTGAGCTTCTTCAATACCTAATTAGTCTCTTGGACATAAATCGGAAAATATTCATCATTGGTGACCAGGAGTTGGAGTTAGAAACTTCAAACATATATTTCATCATAGGACTATCTCTGAGAGGGGAACTAGTCAACTTATATGGGTCACAACCAATTGGAGCAAGCATATCCATGTTTCTTGCCGAACATTGCCTTGAAGCCCTCAAATCCAAGAGTGGTAAGATTGAGATTGACAACGTGCGAGATCTGACACTGAGAGTGCCACTATTGACTATCAATAGAGTGGAAGAGTCCCAGACAGTGCATTAGACTAACAAGTCGAAATTCCTATATGGCACTGACTGTACATCACCGACGATATTTAATTGGGCGGAAGCCAGGAAGATCAACATAAAATTCCAGCTGACAAAATCTAAGGCAGTGAATCTAAAGCAATTTTTCTTCAGATCCATACTAGTGACCTTTTTCTTGGAATGGGTGTCATTGTTCCAGTACTAGTTGACTAAGGTAGATCCTCTAATGCCACGCAACCTACAGATGGCCTGCTAGAGTCTTTTGATGCCTAGGATCAATGGGGTTCAATATATGTCTTATAGGCCCACCTTCTTTTCATGGCTATGACGACAACTGATTTTCGTGGAGGAGTGGACATATAGTGGCACCAACTTCCACGGAGATCCTCACATGCCACTACCAAATGGAGAGGATTTTGACAATGAAGGTAAAAAAAAAAAATTTAATTTTGTGACTTTTTTAATTGTTATATATATATATATATGTGTGTGTGTGTGTGTGTGTGTGTGTGTTTATAACATTTTGTTTTATCAATGCAGATGTTGGACCAGAGCATTCTGGTGGGATGTACCCAATAGCCAGGTGCATCGCCCACCAGTTTTGATGTTGTCGCTCCTTATCAGGAGGGGAGTGACAACTAGGAGGAGATCACGAGGAACCTTAAGGGGTTGACTCGTGGTATCCCAGAGTATGCTCGGGTGAGAGACATTCATTACCAGTACCAAAGACACACAGTTGGAGTATCGGATCAAATCCATTGATTGCTAACTCATGTCGCACGAGCCGTGTCATGCTACCATGATCACCATGCTAATTAGTTCCTAGGTCCAACATTTTACATTTTTGAGGCCTACGTGCCACAGATATATGAGGCTTGCGAGCTGGAAATGTTATTTTGAATACACATATTATTTTTTGGGGTTGTTATGTATCAAACATTATCATCACACACACACACACACACACACACACACACACACATATATATATTTATTTATGCTGTATTTTCTTGCTTACTATGGTACAAATGATTTGTTTTGGTGTTTTCACATGTTTTGTAAATGTCTATCCAACACATATTTAGCTAATGCATTTGTCAATGTACTCATGTGTACAGGAATATGATGATATGTAATGTAATCAAAATTCATTTCCAGTAGATGAATATAGAGATACATTCTCAATATATGAGGGTTTCTGATGGAATATTGGCCATTGAGTTGAAGGAAAACAAATTGTGAATCCAGGTTGACAACCAACTCTCGAATGTCAAGAGAAATGGTTTCTGACAACAATTCGATGACTACATTGTATTCAACAATGTTGTTAGTTTTGTGACCTAAAAAAATACTTTGAAGATAAATCAAATCACTGTGAGGGTCATAAATATCCCATGTTGCAGATGATAGGTTTCGGGTACTACGGAAAGCACCATCAATGAAACCAATGGTAAAAACATAGTAAACAAGAAAGCTGTTTGAAAACTAACACTCCAAACAACACTATACAAAAATAAATGACACACTAATGTAAAAAAGTAGCCATACAAGATGACCTAAGCATAATACTTCTTGAGAGAGTCAATGTTGGGACTCGGGGTCATAACTTTGGCATGAATTTGGGTAAATTGGTACATCAACTTCCCGGGGCCGTAACTTTGGCATACAAT
>APFE030325945.1:70910-133102 GCA_000404065.3 Pinus taeda | reverse complement strand
TATGAGGGTTTCATAAATAAGATACTAACTGCAAGAGTTGGGAAAATTAATGTCTGATAAAGAAATGGCCACCGTGGTGATCAATGCACTACCTGATGATGGGTCAACTTCATATTAAGAATTTATGGAAAGAAGGAATCCACCCCATTCAATGAAGTTTGGTTATTATGTATGATTTAAGAAGCCATGTTGAAGGCATGAAGTTTACTTCCTTCGATTTTATGCATTTGATGTAAAGATAAAATAAATTTATAATTGTCATTCTTGAGGCATGAGTTTCATGCTTAAGAAAAATTTATTTTTAGTTTAAACACCCATTAAGTGCTTCTAGGGTTCTTTTTATTGAGTTTGTAAGTCAATTGAGTCATTTTCATTTATGGAAGATCCATTTTGAGCATGTTATATATTGTAAAGAAAATTTATTTGAATCAAAAATAGAGTCAAAGACCCTCCAAGGCCTTATCAAACAAATAAAACAAGTCGTCCTACATGAAGGAACAAGGTAGCCTAAAGGTAGCAATTTGTACCCCTCAAAAGCCCATATATAAGAAGGAACCTGACCTCATTTGGACACACTCTCAAGAAAGTTAGATGTCCTCAAGATGGAAGCTAGATAAGAACAAAACAGAAGAAGAAGATCAAGATCAAAGTTTTGGACCCCTCTCTCTCTCTCTTGTGTTAGGGTTTCTACAATTGTTAGATAAGTGGAAGAGTTGGATAGTTGTTGGGTTCGAAGTTGTAGAAGAATTTGTTGGGTCAAATATAATATTGCTACTTAGGAAATACATTGATAAACCAAGCAAAAACTGATATAAACACACAAAATTTAGAAATATAAGTAGACACCTAGAAAATCTCCAAAAACACCATCGAGCGGAGCCATTTTATTATGTATATGGAGCAACAATACGATGGGTTATGAAAAGAGTGGACCCAAGCTTTCGAGAAAGGAAAGCTAGATAAGCCCTAGGTCAGAAAATATAATGCCCATATGTGGAAATGAGTTGCCCCAAATATGCCCTGCGCTACCCTAGAGAAACTTCTATGTCTGCTGGAAAGAAATTATTGAAAGAACCTCCTCTTGTGTTCAAAAAATTCTACAAAATTAGCCCTCGAGCTCCTCTTAACAACCCCACCAAAACCCATAGATGGTTTGGTCTAGTTCTGACCTCTGAAATTGACCTCGAAATACCATGTCCTCCCCAACTGGCTGAAAAATATGGCCTCCCTAGAAAATCACTATAGAATCCCTCCAATTACTCCAAAATATTATGTTTCACTCCCTCAGATGACCTCCTAAAATTCCCTACACAACCCAACTCCACAAATACCTTCCTCAACATCCCACATGTACCTAGATTTAGTCTCCTCCTAGAAGAAGAGAAATTCATTCTACCCTCAAGAATCAATCTCTCACCCCAAAACTCCTCACAAGGCTTAGCCTTTGCCTGGAGAAGCTCCACTTAATTTCTCCTAGAAAAAACCTCCTGGAAGATAGTTGAACCTCTACTACATCCTTCTCGAGCATGAATTAGCTGACAAAAATGGTTGAAAGATGATCCCAGAATCTCCACAAATATCCCTCCAATGTAATGACAAATTTACCTCCCTAAGGTGTCACTCAAGGTCCATTGAAATAAGGGTGAGCTCTCCCCTTGGAAATATTTGTGCTAAGTAGCACTTGTGACCCAGCTAAACATCTTGAGCAACAAGAGAATAATAAAATTGAAAAAATAACCCAATAGCTTTTATGTCCCTTCTATTTATAATTTTGACTTGCCTTCCCATGTCGGTCCCTCCATCCACCATTTCAACCTATTTCCTTGGAAAATTTGACTTCCCTCTTGAAGGGATGCGTATTAAATGTGGGTGTCCCCCAACATTCCAAAAACAAAATTACTTTGGCCCCCATCTCCAAAGTCTCATCCCCCAAAATTTCATGGGCCCCATAATAGTCAAAAATGCAAAATTGTGAAATTAACTTTAGAGCAATAATTTTAGGAAGGAACATTACATCGAAGTTCCAGAAGAATCTGTTGGGTCAAAGTTCTAGAAGAAACTATTGGGTCGAAGCTCCATAAGGAACTGTTGGGTCAAAGTTCTAGAATAATATGTTGGGTTGAAGTTCCAATAGAAATTGCTAGGTTGAATGATCCCGATTTAAACAAGAACGCAACAAATTATGGACCCTAATTCATGTTCTTCTTATTTGTTGCATATGGAAAGAATGAAATGGTCACACCTTCAAAAATTAAAGCCTTCATGAACATTTGGTATAGTAAAAAATTCTTTGTGCACTAAAGGAAACCATATTTCTCATCCCTTGGCCTTCATATGTGTATTCCTCCCCTTCTTATGAATTGAAAATCCTAAGGAATCTCTTCCCTATCCATGTTCCACTATTCCTCCCCTCCCCCTTCTCGTTTCTTCAAATTGAACTATGATGGTGCCTCTAAATACAACCATGGAAATGTTGGCTATGAAGGAGTTTTTATTGATGATCAGAGACATGCTCTCTTCTACTTCTCAAAAAATATGGGCTCAAATACCAACAATGCTATAAAACTCTTATCCTTGGAAATGGGTCTCTTATTTTCCCTCTAGCTATCATACACCAAAATAATCATTGAAGGTGATTCTCAACTAGTTATCAAGAAAGTAGAGCATATTCTCCATGGAGGAAAATCTTAAAAAGTGTCAATTAGTTGGAAATTATATAATTATCTCATGGTAATTCAATCCTCTCTCTCTCTCTCTCCTCTCGTGAATTCCAGTAGTCCTCACCTTCAATGTTTGACAAACAACCAATAAGGTAGTGGAATGCTTGTCCAATGTATGGAGTATTGATGAAGCTCTTAATATTCCACAACTATGGCATCTGTCTCCTAAGGATCATATCTGCTAGGAATAACACAACCTCCTTTTGTAGGATTTCATTCCCCGATGGGGGTATCTGGGGATGAGAAAAGGGAGGGAAATAATGGTTGCGACTTGCTCCCCCATGAGCATATGGGTGGCAACATGGTGTTGGATTCCTTCCCACACCATCAAAATTTACTTAACCTTCAAACCACAATTCAAAAACCATGTTGAGGGGAATGCAAGTCCATATAGGTTTTAATGCACAATGAATTCACAACAAGCTTAGGAGGCAACCATTGATGGTGTTGGCAATCCCAACACATAGGGAGAAGGTTTATAGCTAAAATTAGAATATTGGGAGGTTATTCTCTGCATTCTATGACTGATGTTAGCTAGCTCTAGAGCCAATCTGCAAGATTTTAGTGGGCTTGAGATTTATTCCAGTTTTATTACTACAATATTCAGAATGACGGATCAAGTTCTTCTGGCTTGGTCCCCCCCCCCCTCCATCTTGTTCCTTACCAAGAGGGTGAATGTTGCCTCTCATCATGTTATCAAAAATGGAAATCATATTCTATCAAAGAATGGGGGACTCTCATTCTTGACTTGGTCTCCCCTATTTAGCCCTTGCCATCACCAACACAAGTTTCAAGTATATGCCCCATAAATTCAGTTTATTACTATGGTTCTTGTTTACACTACACAGTTTAATTTGGTGGGAGCTTCACCTACTTATGAGTGTTCTCTTTCTCATTTTGGTTGGATTTCTCACTTCGGTAACTCAGATATCAATAAAATTCTCTCAGAACACTATCTTGATTGAAAACCCTGTGTTCCTCTACATGCACTATCACTTGGGGGTGTAATAGCATCCCGAGGATTGAGCTTCTCTATCTCGATTGATGGTTCTTATGTAACAACAGTGTCATCAACGAGTTCTTGTGTGGTAGTCTCTTCTTTTCATCCTTGATCAGCTTTTGCCTCTACTGCTAGTTTTTGTGTAACAATGGTTTCATTGGTAGTTTCTTGTGTATCAGCTCCCAAGTCGCCACCCATGGAATGCTCTCTTTCAGTAGTTGGCTCTTGTGTATTAGCAACATTGCCAATAGGTTCTTGTGTAACATCTTCCCAGGGATCGGTTTGGGTATCCATCAAGGTGGTGCTTGCAACACAGAATTTATATCCAGCTCCTAGGTTTATAGTGCATGCCGCACACACAGGACCTTGTGCAGAACCCACCCTCATCTTTTCCACTACTTCTACTAGAGTATCCAGACCTTGAATGATTACTTCCACTCTACTTTCTTCTAATCACTACTTCAATTTGTCATTTCCTTCTTCTAAGCTTTTGATTTTAAGCAACAAAGACTGGGTCTCATTCATACCTAGAAGAGGGTGTTCTTCCGAATGGAGTTGTTCCTCCTCTATCTACTACCTCGTGTCCTTGCTTAATCCTTTGCTGGATGAACGTGAAGGTTTCGACAACGAACTGAATTTTACCCATTTCTTTGGTATTTTGTCACCTACCGACTTCTTTAGTGACCTTTTCTCAACCCTTCCAGTTTCCTCTTCTTCTTTCGAGGCATCAAGGGCTTTAGTTCACCTCTTGCGAGAGGTCCTTACTTTTCTACTCATGAATTCTTGCCAGCTTTTGCCTTGTCATTCCAAGGTGTCCAATACAGTCAATTTGATTAGACCATGATTGGTGACACAAGTCTCGTGGTGTGCAACAATGTTTACAGCTGCAGACATGTGCCTGATGTTCTCTAACAAAAAATATGGAATGTTAACTAGTTTCCCATGATGCAAGTGATTCAATAATGCAAAATGGTAGTTAAATATGATTGTTTCCCTTCCCTCATAGGTGATATACTCAATAATGTATAGGGAAACATCTCCCCATGGCTGAGGGAGTGAAAATATATCAATTCCCTACCCTTCTTCTCGAATTGTTCCTCTCCTTGAAGGAACTCAGACTTAAGAGAATGGTCATTGCTTTTTCTATAAAAACACAATTTTCCGACAGTTTGTAGTGATATTACATGGGAAATTACTTCCTCTGTGACTTTGAGCTTTAACCTGTAGACTTCTGTTTGGTTTCTATGTAGGTTCCAGGCGAATTCCATCGCTACTAACTCTTCTAAACCCTTAAGTCATTCGAAAAACTCGAACCAGCCCATGTCTTTAAAGACCTGACATGCCTCAGAGCAACTCTCCAAAGCTTACGTTGAAGTGGGCTCCTCTCGGACTACTGCTCCTCCCATCTCTACCCTAGCACTCTGTACTCTGTTCTAGCTCTGAAAAATTTGGAATGAAGGTGAAATGCTCACTGAGGTTGATGTTGGGGCAATAAAGGGAAATAAAGCAAGGATTTTGAGTTAAAGAGGATTGTACTACACACAGTATGGTCCATTATTGGTCTAAATCATGAAGATCTGGCATTAAATGCACTTACAATTCTTGGCATAATTGGAATAAAAGGGATAATGATGACAAGGTTCTAATAATTATTATTGGTTTTAAATTTGAGATCATAGATTAGGAAATGACTTGTCCTCTCCCCTGAGTTTAATGCAATGTCAATCCTCAACCATCTAAAGAGATGCCATATTTAATTGCCATAATTTTTAAATAGAGGAAAGAAGTGACATGCCTTTATGTGATGTACCTGGTGCGACGTGGTAGTTGTATGAGTTTCTTCCATGACATAATTCTAATTAACACTTTCATTTGACGATTTCATTGATGTGGCTGCTTAAAAGTTGATGGTTGTTACTCGTGTAACAACAACATGTTTCCATGTTATTTGTACAATAGTTTTTTATTTACATAATCTTCCTAAAAATACTTACAAAGAGAATTTACAAACATATTCATATTTTTATTTATATGTTTATTTATTTATTTATTTATTTATGTTGGGTGTAACAACTACCAACACAAGCTAGTTTTCAGTTGTTACACATATTGGAAAATTTAGAAATTGGCAGCATTAGGGAATTATCCCCTACCTTCGTAATCTGAAGGTCAAATTCCTTAACAATGTTGATGAACGATTCCTTTGAGGTGGGTTTGTGATATAGCCAAAGATAGTGCCCAGTAGAAAACAATGGTGTCTTATCCCTGTCAATGGTTACTAAATTTACAGTCCCATTATCAAATACTGCATCAACTTCATAAGGACTTAGCCACCTGGTGTAGAGCTTCCCTTTAAAATCCTTAAATCTTGAATCATAAAATAGAGCCCAAATTCCTTTTTGAAATTTCTTATTTTTAATAAATTTATCATGCCACTTAGCTCTCTGCTGGTGGAAAATGTATGTTTGTTGAATAACAGCTAACTGCTTCTCATCTAGTTCATTAAGTTGATTCAACCGTTATTTTTGTGTTGTTTTCAGATCTAGATTTGACTACAGTGTTGTTCTCAATGTCTTAATTTTGAACTCTATAGGAAATAGAGGATTTTTACCATACACTAATTCATATGGCGAGAATCTTGTAGTGTGCTTCGTAGTCTGGTATGCCCACAATGCTTCTAGGAGTTTATCAACACAATTCCTTCGATGGCTAGCTATGATCTTGGTAAGAATACCCTAAATAACCTTGTTGGTTCTTTCTACTTGGCCATTTTCTTGCAGATGGTAAGGCAAAGTGATTCTATGACAGATTTTATATTTCTCAACCAAGTTCTAAATCAAATGAGATGTGAACTAGGGGCCTCCATCTATCACTATTTCTCTACGTACTCCAAAGTGGAAAAAAACTTATTCAAACAAGAATTCTGAAACAACTTGCTCTGTAGCTATAATTAATGCTTTCACCTCAACCCTTTTTGTGACATAGTCAGTGCAGACCAGAATGTAGGATTTTTGCTGAGATGATGGGTTAATTGGTCCTACAAAATATAGAGCCCATTTCTTGAATGGTTCTAAGACTATTTGTGGTCCCAACGACATCTCTTATGATTGAAGTGATTGACCCATTCTCTGGAGGCTGTCAAATCCCTTCACAAATCTCTTATCATCCTAGAATATTGTGGGCGAATAGTATCCCGTTGAGAGCACTTTGTATCCTGTTCTCTTAACTGCAATTGACCTCCACAAGGTTCCTCATGGAAATCTCAAAGGATATAAAATTTCATCCTCCCTTACACATCTTCTGATCTGATGATCTGGCCCAGTGTGATGGATATTTCCTTCTATCCATGAGTATCTAAGACTTTGTTGAATGATCCTTTTCTTTTCCCTATAGGATATGTGTTGGGGGATTTTTCCTACAACAAGATAATTAGCTATGTATGCATACCACAGTGAGTGAACTGAAATAGAAAAAAGATATTCATCCAGAAAAGAATCTTAAATAGGCATGCTTTCACTACCAATAGTCAGTGTAGAAATAAAATCAACTACCACAGTATCCTTCCCAAGTTTATCCAAGATAGTTATATCAAATTCCTGTAACGGCAATAGCCACTGTGTAATCCCACCATTAGTGACTAGTTTTTTCATAAAAAAACAAATGGCAGAGTGGTCCATATGTACAAAAACTTTATATCCTGTGATGTAGTGCTAAAATTTATTGATGGCATGCACTACTGCAAGGAATTCCTTCTTGGTCACCGTGTAATTGATTTCAATTGGAGTTAAGTTTTTACTTATATAATAAATGGCATACGGTTTCTTGTCCTATAGGTTTCCAAAAACAGCTCCCACAACAGTATCAGATGCGTTCGTAGCTAGTTGGAATGATAGATTCCAGTTTAGGGCCCACAAAATAGGATCTTTTGATACACATTCTTTCAATTTTGTAAAGGCATGTTTGCATTTCCCTTTCCATACAAATTCTGCCTCTTTCATGTAAAGGAAATAAAGCAGATGCAATCCTTGAAATTTTTTCTATAAACCTCCTATAGTACCTTGCATGAACCAAGAAACTACATACCTCTTTTTGTGTCTTGGGAATTGGGATTTTCAGGATTACCTCTATTTTAGTAGGGTCCAGTTTAATTTCGTCATCTAAAATAAGGTTTCCCAGCATGATCCCTTCATTCATCATCATGTGGCATTTTTCTGTAATCAAAGCAACAATAGTTTGCACACATCATTCTAATACTTTTTCCAAATTAACTAATGTTTTTCCAGAGGCATCCCCGTAGGGTGTGAAGTCATCCATGAAAATTTCCAAACATTCATACAACAAATCTGAGAAGATTCCCAATATCACCCTTTGGAAGGTTGTTGGCATGTTATAGAGTCCAAAAGGAAGAACTCTATAGGTGGAATTTCCCCAAGGGTAGGTAAAGGTCATCTTATCTTGGTCTTTCATGGAAATCTATATTTGGTTGTACCCACTAAACCTGCCTAAAAATAAGAAAATAAAATTTTCGGACAAATTATCAAAGCGCTGGTCCATAAATGGCAAGGGAAAATGGTCCTTCTGGGTAGCCTTGTTAAGTTCTCTATAATCCACACAAACCATCCATTTGTTGTTCTTTTTGGGGACAATGAAAAGCATATATGCCCACTTACTACCAGAAATGGGAAAAATGAAGTTGGAATTTAGGAGTTTCTAAAATTCTTCTTTTACTACCTCCTTTCATGTAGGATTCATACATCGATGTGATTGCCTCACTATATTTCAACCGTCCTTCAAATAGATGTTGTGAGTGTACAGGCTAGGATGGACTCCCTTCGAATCTGTATAGTCCCATGCAAATGCCTTTTCGTACATCCATAATCGCTGTAACAACAGTATGTTCTGTTCAACAATCAAGTTTGGATTAAATTTAAGATATTTACCTGGTTCTATTTCAATAGAACTGTTGTTATTACTTGAAGTGGTCTTCATCTGTTCAAGGCTCAAATCTTCTATAACATCCTCCTTCCTCAAGTTTTCAATGGAAGTAACAGAAATTGAATTACTAATGAAACCACTTATGATAACATCTTTTCCTTCATCCTTAAAGTACTATGCCTTCCTGAGGGTGAGAATTGGTTGTGAGTGATCTGACTCGGGTTCAAATTCATCCCACAAGAGGTTTCCCAAAGTTGTATTTTGTTTTGTTGGGGAATAAAGGCTAATATTTTTGGTGGCTTGGACATCATAAATCATCATGGACCCAAACTTGCATCCTATGAATGCATCTATAGTGGCTAGCCATGACCTTCCTAAAATTAAAGAATGCCCCCAGTTTTGATTTAGTTTGTTAAATAAGTAAGTCAGTAGGATATCACCAAGAATCTATTGTAATCACTATGTCCTCTATCATTCCCTCGAGTTTGACATAGGACCTACCTACTAGTTCCAATACCGTAGGTGTGTGTCTTAGTCCATCTAATCAAAAGTTGATGAAGATTTCTTTCATCATTACATTAATGTATACCCCTAAATCATTCAATGTATTTGTTATGGGCTTGCCATTGATGTAAACAATGACAGTAGGATTCCCTAGATTGTGGTGAACTAAAATTCTAAGTGTGGACACAAGCAACTCCTCTAGCCCAATAATGGGTCTAGCCACAACCAATACATTCTATGGAAGAGTTCCTTAGGTTGGAACTAATTAAAAGGGCCTACCTCTTAGTACGCTTATCTAATTTTGTGATGACCTTGCTTGCTCGCTCCAGCTAACCGTTTCCTTTTTTGAACACCTAAAACAAGTAAACAGTAGAAAATAGCAACCATGATAATAGACAAATTGTAATTCAACCTACTTAACAAGTCAAGAAACATTAAGCCATAAACATGTGAGATAACACATTATGTAGGAAACCAATCAATAATTTCATATATATTGAATCAAGAAGAGATTACAATCATTGTCTTGATGTTGTTGTTCTCCTCTGACAAAACCAGGTTCCCACACACTTCTGTTAGCATTCCATGATGGCCTCAACAATGATAGTTTTAAGTGTCTTTCCTTTAGGTTTCACACTAAACCAAATTCACACATATCCCTCACACACAACTAGAGAGATACAACTATGAATAACTTGATGTTTTACTCAAAACTTAATTAGCACTAGCACACCAACATTAACACTTCAACCTTAGCACTAGCTTGTTCTTGGGAAAAATGGAGGTTTATATAGCATGAATGGATGAGATATGGTTCATCTTCTTATGGGAGAAGGTCTTATCTCTTGAGGTAGTTCCATCTTTATAGGGGAAAGAAACCCAAATTGACATCCTTGACTCCATCTGGCTCAATCATTTACTAGACCTCCATTATGAAGCTTCTAAAGCTGGAAGCTTCGACTCCTTACTTAAAAAACTTTCCATAAGAGGATCAACATGAATGGAACAAAGCTTAGTCTCTCTAGTCGGTGCTAGGAACAATGTTAATCCCTACATATTGGCACAAGGAGGACAAGGGTCATTAGCACCGGTCTTGTAAACTGTGAAAAACAAAATATTTTGGGGAAATGGTGCAAAAGGGAATTGTTACGCTAATGAAGAGGGACACAATGGGAGTTTCTTCATGAAGTGAAAGCATGTAGGGTTCAATGTAGAGGTCCTTTGGGATCAAGGAATAGGGAGTACAAGGACAGTGACAAAATGTTGTGTAATAGATGCCCCCTAAAGCATGAAGGCCGAACTAGAGTGGGAGATGAAATGCTTTATGAATCAACGTGGGGAACTAGGATCTATTGTCGAAAAACTTGCAAGCAAGTACAGATACATATACATAACTGAAAACCATGTCAAAGGATACATGAACCGTGGCATGGAGGCAACCATCTAGAGAATGATCATGTAAATGGATCCAGGCATGGGTGCAACCATCCTATAAAGAGGATCATATCGAAACCAAGGTATGGTCACAACCATCCAATAATGAGAAGGATCACACATGATAACTCATGGTATGGTCGCAGACATCCATATGAAAAAAGCATGTATATCAACATAACCATGTCACATCACTTCGTAATCTGGACTTTTGTGATCTGAGCCCAGGGTCTTGCACTCCAACACGACCCGATCAAAGTACAAATTCCAACATGTGAATAAATGTGTTGACATTGAACATGCTAGAAATTTGCTTGATTATCAGTCAATGATGTAAATTGTTAACAAGCACGAGAGAACCCACCAATAATGACAATGATCCTCAAGGTACTATCAACACAATCCAAGGAATGTGAATAGAGGAACTAAAGTCAAACACCAATGAAATCACTCGATCAAAAGCCAATGATGTGAACTTGTCATCGAGTGCAAAGAACTTGCCATTAGGTCATGCAAGCTCTAAGGTACTTGAAGGGAGTCTCTCAGTCAACTTCCCAGATAATGAGTTGAAGTCGATAGGAAGTCACCACGTCAAAGGAGGGCCATAATGTATCCCACATCATCAACATGAGAAAAAGGGATGAAAAATGATTTTGGGTGATACAGAGAATCAAAGGTAAGTGTAGTTGCATAAGGACAACTCTTTATCGGTGACACGACTGGAAGTTTGGTAGCTTTTGGATCCATAAGATCGGTGGTCATGATGATGTGGTAGAGATCAAATGGAAGAAAAAAATAAACAAGCCAACCCATTGAGGTCAACGATATAAAGGAGGATATCCCATCCGGACACAAAGTAGAAAGTGTCATGTTCAAGAGTGAGCTACTGAAACAACTAATTAGATTTCCAAGTTTTCCCCCAACATTTCTGGCAGGTACCCCAATTATTTTTAATCACAAGCTTGAAGGGGATAGCATATGCTTGAAAATTTTAATGAGTCTGACAAAGGTGTAACTCAGTACCTTTTTTGTGTTTAGAAAGTTTGAAAAAGATATCGAAAAGAAAACTCCACATGGCCCCTTTTCATACATTTGTGTCTCTCGAGCCCGAAAAGGTAGAAAACGATACTTGAGAGAACTGCTTGACCATTTCAGTCAAGGAATACCTTTTCATAAATAGTGCATCCCAGCTCGAAAAAGGGGTAAACTTAAATTGGGCGCATGATGTTTTGCATTCTTTAATGAGTTCAAAACAACAAGAGCTCGGCAATCTTGTTGTGTTTAAAGAGTCGGAAAAGAGCTTCAAAGCAAACCCCCCATTTTATTCTCTTTCATGAGTCAAAAGGGAAAAACACTTGACAATATTTTCATATGAGTTTTACGAGTCGAGAAAAGAGCTGAAACGTGAATCAGCATCATCGTCGAACATCCATCACTTGTCGCTGCACAAAAAGGTAAAGTGCATTATCTAATTCTCGAGGAAAAATAGGTAAAAACATTTACAAAACCTAATATTTCATGAAAAACTAAAAAAAAGGGAGGAAAATAAATATTTTTTACCATTTACTATTTTACCTTGCTGTGAAAGACTTTTCACCCACTTTTGCCCTAATTGTTCTAGAGAAAATTGTGGGAGATACGGGAGGTCATTTGCTGAGCCACGAGTTACAAGTAAGATCCAAAGCCCTAAGCTCCATTTTCATACCATTTATTCTTGTTTTCATCCATTTATGGATTTTTGAGGGAGGTTTTGCCAAAAAAAAATCGCCCTTAGTCAGCGCGACTTCCAAGCACAAAATCGCGCTGGCCAAGGGTGATTAAAATAGCCTATCGTGTCGTCAGCGCAACTATTTTCAAAAAAGGCACATCGGTGCCGTTAATGGGGAATAAATCAATCTCCCTTCAAAACCACCATTGGAATATGAATTTTATGGGCCAAAAATGATTATTGACTTAAATGTATGGTTTTCGCAGGAAAGAAACATCGAAAATGGTAGACTGGAAAGAACGTGAGCACGGAGATGTGGAAACTCACACACTGAATGATCCAAATTGCCTGAATGCTTTGAGGAACTGTGGGCTCCTTAAGTTCTTTCTCACACTAGGGATACGGTCCCAACCTGAGCTTCTTCAGTACCTAATTAGTCTCTTGGACATAAATCGGAAAATATTCATCATTGGTGACCAGGAGTTGGAGTTAGAAACTTCAAACATATATTTCATCATAGGACTATCTCTGAGAGGGGAACTAGTCAACTTATATGGGTCACAACCAATTGGAGCAAGCATATCCATGTTTCTTGCCGAACATTGCCTTGAAGCCCTCAAATCCAAGAGTGGTAAGATTGAGATTGACAACGTGCGAGATCTGACACTGAGAGTGCCACTATTGACTATCAATAGAGTGGCAGAGTCCCAGACAGTGCATTAGACTAACAAGTCGAAATTCCTATATGGCACTGACTGTACATCACCGACGATATTTAATTGGGCGGAAGCCAGGAAGATCAACATAAAATTCCAGCTGACAAAATCTAAGGCAGTGAATCTAAAGCAATTTTTCTTCAGATCCATACTAGTGACCTTTTTCTTGGAATCGGTGTCATTGTTCCAGTACTAGTTGACTAAGGTAGATCCTCTAATGCCACGCAACCTACAGATGGCCTGCTAGAGTCTTTTGATGCCTAGGATCAATGGGGTTCAATATATGTCTTATAGGCCCACCTTCTTTTCATGGCTATGACGACAACTGATTTTCGTGGAGGAGTGGACATATAGTGGCACCAACTTCCACGGAGATCCTCACATGCCACTACCAAATGGAGAGGATTTTGACAATGAAGGTAAAAAAAAAAAATTTAATTTTGTGACTTTTTTAATTGTTATATATATATATATATGTGTGTGTGTGTGTGTGTGTGTGTGTGTTTATAACATTTTGTTTTATCAATGCAGATGTTGGACCAGAGCATTCTGGTGGGATGTACCCAATAGCCAAGTGCGTCGCCCACCAGTTTTGATGTTGTCACTCCTTATCAGGAGGGGAGTGACAACTAGGAAGAGATCACGAGGAACCTTAAGGGGTTGACTCGTGGTATCCCAGAGTATGCTCGGGTGAGAGACATTCGTTACCAGTACCAAAGACACACAGTTGGAGTATCGGATCAAATCCATTGATTGCTAACTCATGTCGCACGAGCCGTGTCATGCTACCATGATCACCATGCTAATTAGTTCCTAGGTCCAACATTTTACATTTTTGAGGCCTACGTGCCACAGATATATGAGGCTTGCGAGCTGGAAATGTTATTTTGAATACACATATTATTTTTTGGGGTTGTTATGTATCAAACATTATCATCACACACACTCACACACACACACACATATATATATTTATTTATGTTGTATTTTCTTGCTTACTATGGTACAAATGATTTGTTTTGGTGTTTTCACATGTTTTGTAAATGTCTATCCAACACATATTTAGCTAATGCATTTGTCAATGTACTCATGTGTACAGGAATATGATGATATGTAATGTAATCAAAATTCATTTCCAGTAGATGAATATAGAGATACATTCTCAATATATGAGGGTTTCTGATGGAATATTGGCCATTGAGTTGAAGGAAAACAAATTGTGAATCCAGGTTGACAACCAACTCTCGAATGTCAAGAGAAATGGTTTCTGACAACAATTCGATGACTACATTGTATTCAACAATGTTGTTAGTTTTGTGACCTAAAAAAATACTTTGAAGATAAATCAAATCACTGTGAGGGTCATAAATATCCCATGTTGCAGATGATAGGTTTCGGGTACTACGGAAAGCACCATCAATGAAACCAATGGTAAAAACATAGTAAACAAGAAAGCTGTTTGAAAACTAACACTCCAAACAACACTATACAAAAATAAATGACACACTAATGTAAAAAAGTAGCCATACAAGATGACCTAAGCATAATACTTCTTGAGAGAGTCAATGTTGGGACTCGGGGTCATAACTTTGGCATGAATTTGGGTAAATTGGTACATCAACTTCCCGGGGCCGTAACTTTGGCATACAATCTCCATTTGATGTGTACAATATCTCGTTAGAAAGATATATGCAAGAACTACAACTTTGGGAAGAGAAACATTGGTCTATGGACCCGTGGTTCTCCCAGTTTTCCCAAAAATAACATTGTTTAGGGCCTCAAAACTACTCCGGAAGTTCAGGACCTGAAAAACTGCTAAAAATAGCAAATTGTGCTACAATTAAGGAAACTGAAAAGCTGAAAGGAACAATGGTGGGGGTCCAAGTGGAGTTGGTGGGTGGCCACCAATATCCACCTAGATCATTCCTCCCCCCTTAGGAAGAAATGGTCCCCATTGTGTTGAATTCCTCCATGAGATGAGGAAACTTCTGCTGAACTTGGTCTCTGGTGAGTCACTTGCTTTGGTGAAGGAGTTGGCCTGCTTTGACAACTTGATATAGTTGGATATTATGCTAGTGAGTGTGCTTGATCTGTGCATCCACGATCCAATCAATTGTAGCTTGTTCCTTGAAATCTGGATTTAACACTGTGGGTGTGAGCTATTCTACAATGTCGGATGTGTCTAGTAATGGTGGAAAGTATGGTCGAAGGCAGTCCACATTTAACACTGGTCTCCAAAATGTCCTGGACCTACTGGTGAATATGTTGGACGTGCTCAATGAATCTGTTTCCCTTATCTATTTTGGATTGGACATAAGCAGAATCCGCATGAGTAGCTACAAATGGCATGGCCACATCAATGGGACATAGTGGCTGGAATCCCAAGCCCACCTAAAAAGGGTTGTGGCCAATCAAGCTGCGGAGAGCCTGGTTCTAGTTGTTCTAAATGTAGGGGAGGCTCTCATCCCATGTGCATGGTTTCTTTGAGTTGTACATGCACAAAATGTGTACTATCATCATGTTGACAACCTCTCTCTAGCCCTTAGTTTGAGGATGGAAGGCTGTGGACTTAGTGAGTTTGGTGTCCAACATCGACCAGAGACCGGACCAAAATGTATTGAGGAACTTGCCGTCTCGATCTAATATGATAGACTATGGGATCAAAAAGTGTACTCACACTTGTTCAAAGAATATTTTAGCTATGGATTCTGCTGTGATATTCTTCTTGCAGGTCGCCATAATGGCCATCTTTAAGAACCTGTCGATAACCGCAAAAATAGAGTCATTTCCATGCTTAGTGGAAGGAAGGCCTAACATGTAATCCATGGAGATGGATTCCCAAGGTTGACTACGGGTAGGCAGCGGGGAATAGAGGCCTTTCATGTTAACAATTGGTTTGGCAATGGCACAGGCAGTGCATGATCTGATGTACTTCCCGACATTCTATGCAGATTCGGCCAATAGAAATACTTCTGTAGTATTGCCACTGTTTTCTCCACCCTCAAATGCCCAACAGCCTTATTGTAGTGTGCTTCCCAAATCATCTTGGCACGGTCGCTTGAAGGAACACAAAGGTGACCCAAGTGGCATAACAGGGCATCCTGGAGGTGAAAATCTGGAGCATGCCGACCCTCCAAGTGTATCTAGTATGTGTGACCGAATTCTGGGTCACTTTGTAGAGAAGTGGCCAATCAAAAGTCTCATGCCAACAAGAGTTGAGCACGGTGGTTAATGCCATTATTGGTGGTCGATTGAGGCAATATACAACATTATTGGTGTTGCCCTTCTTATAATGGATATTCAAATGGAACTATTGCAAGTATGTGGAACACTTCTGATGGTTATCATTCTACAATTTCCCTTGGGTATGTCTGAACTGGAGGGGTTGGTGGTCTGTGTAGATGACCGTTTCCTTCCCCCAAAATGTAACATTTCCATTGTTGGTAGACCTGCACAATGGAATACATCTCTTTGTCATAAGTGAGATATTTCCGGACTGTCTGAAAGTGTCTCATTGTGATATGCCACTAGATGCTCGTGTTGAGTAAAGGCTACCCCACTAGCATAGTCAGAGGCTTATGTCTCAATCTCAAATGGTTGTTGCAAGTCTGGCAATGCAAGTACTGGCGCTAATCAAAGGCGATCTTTCAACTTTGTGAATGCATTATGTTGAGGTTCAGACCAAAATAATTTTTCTTTCACTCCTCCCTTAGTGACTTGACTCAAGGGCCAAGTGATATGAGAAAATCCCAACACAAACCTCCAGTAGAAGTTGGCAAGACCTAGAAAGCTGCAGAGCTTTGTTAGATTGGTTGGAGAGGGCCAATCCCAAATGACTTGGATCTTGGCTGGATCCACATGCACCCCCTGTTCATCAATAACGTATCCCAGCTACTAAACCTGGGTCATGTGAAAAGTGCATTTCTCCAAATTGGCACATAACTTGTGTTGCTGCAATGTTTGGAGGACCTGTCAGATGTGGTGGAGGTGCTCTTCCCGACTCTCGCTGAAGATCATGATGTCATCTAAGTATACCACTACAAATGAGTTGGTGAATGGCTACAATATTTCATCCATTAGCCTCATGAAAGTTGCAGGAGCATTCATTAATCTGAAAGGCATAACCAACCATTTGAAAAGGCCCTCCTTGGCTTTGAAGGCAATCTTCCACACATCGGAGGGTTCAATTGGTACCTAGTGATATCTTGACTTCAAATCGATCTTGTTGAAATATTTTCCTCGTTTAGTTCGTCCAGGAGGTCATCAATCCGTGGGATCAGGTACCTATTATAGACAATGATCTTCTTCAGTTCGTGATAGTCAATACAGAGTCTCCATGTCCCATCCTTCTTCTATACCAACCTGATCAGGCTCCCACAGGGCAATGAACTCAAATGGATGTGACCTTTATGAATCAGCTCCTAAATCTATCTCTTGATTTCTTCATTCTCCAGAATGGAACACCGATATATTGGTTCATTGGGTAGCAACGTACCTGGGGTCAGATCGATGGAGTGCTTGACTTGACAGTGCAGAGGAACCCCTGCGGGGGAGGTGAAGATGTCCTCGTACTCCTCCAGAACGTTGTCCATCTATAGTCGTTGTGTGGAGGGGCCCTGTCTAGAGGTCGTGGCCACTATATTCTTCTTTCCTTGAGGGTGTATCATCAGGAAAACAAATTTCCCAGTTTTGGAAATGAGCTTACTACATTGTTTTGCAGTAACTAAAGAGATGGCAATAGGCAATGCTACCTCCAGTATCCTGTACAACTTATTTCCCAAAGTAATACTAATAGCACGGGGACATAATTCATACATAGCATGTCACTTCAACAAGTATGGTTGTCCTAATAATGCATCACAAACTTCAAGGGGAGCAATGTCACACAATACCTCATCCGTCAAGGGCTTGATGTTGTATGGAAGGCAACACTCCTGGCTCACGCGAAGATCTCGTCCTTGGTGAAGCCACTCGATGGTGTACATTTCTAGATGTGTTGTGGTTGGTAAGCCTAGCCACTTCATGACCTCTACCGAAATGAGGTTTTTTTGGCTCCTTCTGTTGACAATGAATGTTGAAAATGGCAACAAGAAATGCTAAAAAAAGAAGTGCTAAAAATAACACTGCTATAAATAGAAGTTTGGGTACCAGTGCTAGATTGGGAAACAAGGAATGAAAAATGGAAGTGCTAAAATAGAATTGTTATTTTTAGCAGTTCAGGATGGATTCCTAATTTTAGTCTGTCCCTGGACTAAAATAGGAAGTAAAACTCGAATTTGAACTTAACAATTGTTTGATAATAAATAAATTAATTCATCATGAGTTAATTAGTTGTGAAAAATAAAATATGAAGTCTATGTGAGGACATGCAACAATTTATCTATTAATTGAGGAATTTATCCATCAATTAAAGAGATAAGGATAAGTTCTAATTTGGGTAGTAATTAGTTGGCTGAGTTAACTGAGTCAAGTCCAATTAGATTGATTTAAACAATTTTTTGAAATTAATGTGAGTTTAGTTATTTAATGCTAGCATGCATGTAACTGTTGCACTTCAGATAACTGAATATTCTCTCATAAATAACTCATGCACATTACCTCAGAGAAAGACCTAGTTGAGATCAGAGGAGGGACAATGTACTATCAGTTGGATGGATTTTTCCTATAAAGGAAAAACATCCAAGTAGAAGGATTAAGGTTCCTTGAAGATTGTGCAGTTTTACACAGTGTGAGATCAGTGTTACACTTGGTAACAGGAGGATCACCCAGGAAAAACTACACAAGGAAATATGAGGCTTGGAGGGCTTTAGGAAGATATATTCTATGTCTATTGAGTTTCTGAGCAGTATTGTTGGAGTGCAGAGAGAATAGGATAGCTTGAGAGCTAATTCATTTTGTAACTTGAACAAGATTTCCACTTGTATAATAATATAGAGTTGGGGTTTTAGGTTGGTGCTTTCCCCAGTGATATATCTTCTGTGTTATGGTTGATTACTTCTTATTCTCAGTTATATCTATTCATGCTTGATGTTTCTCATGTTCGATTAAGCTTCCGTTAAATTGTTTGTAGAAGTAGATCAAGTGTTTTTCTTTAGTACATTACATTACCAAGTGATCTACAGTGTGAAATTTCTACATGGTATCAGAGTTAGATGATTTGTAGAAAAATTCTACATGGTATCAGAGAAAAGGTGATCAAGAAAGAACAATATACAAGTAGGAGAAGTACGAAGTTTTCTTTCTAAATATTGAATTGAGTTCTTATCACATCTATTTCACTGATGGCATTCAGTGGTTTAAGACTCGAATATGCCCTTGATGGCAGTTCGAATTATATAGCCTAGAAGGATTGGATGGAGGCAGTATTGGAAGATAACAGTCTCAAGGACTTCATTGATCAAGAATTCCAAAAGCTGACTGATGCTACTCAATTGGCGGAATGGAAAAAGTGTGTGGCTAGAGCAAGGAGAATCCTCGTGGAGGGAGTTCAAGATCACATTGTCTTGAGCCTCCATGGGAAGGAGACTTCATTTTCGATGTGGAAAACATTGAAAGATCTTTATCAGAATAGCAACAATCAGAGGAAGCTGGCACTGAAAGAAAAACTTTGTAAGATCAAGTGTGAAAAGGGCGACACAATCTCTATGTTCCTGAACAAGCTAACCATCTGCGGGGATGAGCTTGCAAGTGTAGGAGTCATGACTGCTGATGACGACATGGTGAGTCTAGCACTCCTCGGTCTTCCTAAGAGCTAGCATAGCTATGAGGACTTGGTTAATGGAAGAGAGAAACTGCCAGATTGGAAACGACTTTCGTCAGATCTGATGTAGGAGGAGATAAGGCGGAGCACCAGGGATGGATCTTCATCAAAATAAGTTGATAAAGAAAATCTAGCTTTAGCGAGTAAAGCTAAGAAAGGGAAAGGGAAGGCATCCCAATCCAAATCTTCTCATGGTGGGAAGAAGGTTGACAAGTCAAAGGTGTGATGCTTTCACTATCATGAAGTGGGCCATTATGCTATGAATTTCCCAGAGAAGAAATCCAAGAAGGGTTCCTCAAAGGGATCTGATGTTGAAGCACTAGCTTCACAATTTGAAATGGATTTCTCGCTTATCACATACATGGTTTCATCCATGGTGGGATGTGTTTGGTACTTGGATAGTGGAGCTTCTTTCCACATGTCAGGTGACAAGAATCTTTTCAGTACAATGGAGGAGAAGGATCTCTAGATGCAGATTGAGATGGGTGATGATGGAAAATACCGTGTCTCAGGTGAAGGTACAGTTGTGTTACAAAGGGAGCATGGTGCTCCTTTCACCCTATTTGTTGTTAAATATGTACCAGGTTTGAAAAATAATCTTGTGTCTCTTGCTATGCTAGAAGATAAAGGCTATGATGTAGTCTTTAGTAAAGGAAAAGTGTTCTTGAGGCATATTGGCACCAGACAGACCAAACAAATAGTGATTCAAGTAAAGAATCTCTACAAGCTAGAGGTAGATGATTATGCTGCACTGAGTTCCAAAGCATAGGTGGTGCAAAGCCAAGATGTTGGCAAGATGTGGCATAGGAGATTGGGCCACTTGCATCACAGGGCCTTGAAGATCAGGCAGCAAATTTCTACTAGCTTACCCAAGGGAAAACTGGAGCAAACAGACACATGCAAAGGATGCACCCTCGGTAAGTATGTGAAATCTTCCTTTCAAGATCAGGATAGTAGAGATGGAGCAATCCTGGGGCAAGTTCACTCAGATGTATGTGGACCATTCTCTACAGCCTCCACCGCTAAACAAAGGTACTATGTTATTTTCATTGATGATTTTTCTCGTAGATGTTGGATCTACTTTATGCAAAAGAAGGATCAAATCTTCTTGAGGTTTTGTGAGTTTAAATCCTTGACAGATAAATAATCTAGGAAGAAAGTAAAAGCAAGAAAGTAAAAGCCTTGCATAGTGATAATGGTGGAGAGTATGTTTCCCAGTAGTTTAAAGACATCTGTGTTGCAGAAGGATGTAAATGGGAATTGATGGCACCTCATAACCCACAACAGAATGGGGTGGGCGAAAGGAAGAATAGATCTATTGTGGGAGCAGCTCGAGCAATGTTGCATGACCAAAGCCTACTACTTCATTTGTGGGTTGAGGCATGCAATACAGCAGTGTACCTTCAGAACAGAAGTCCTCATCATGTTTTGGGGATGAAGACACCTATGGAGGCTTTTTCGAGGAAGCTACCAGATGTGAGTCACTTCTGCATCTTTGGATCACTAGTTTTCTATCATGTGACCAAAGATGCTCAGAAGAAGATAGACCTAATAGCTGAGTTGGGGATACTTGTGGGGTACACATATACACCCCACAACTATCGTGTGTTTCTACCTGCTAGTCAAAGGACTGTAGTGTACAGGGATCTAAAGTTCGACGAGTAGAGAGCCATGTGAGTGTCACTTGAGAGGGACCTCAAGTTGCATGGCGATGAGGAACTTTTAGTTCCAAAGGAGGAGGAGCCTCCTGATGATGTGGTTTAGCCACATGCAGAGAATCCAGTAACGGAGACCACCACTCCTGGAGAGTCTTCTAGAGATGGGCAGAAACGCTCACGGGAAGCTGAAAGATTGATGCATGATGCAAGATAGGCTATGGGGCCACCATCATCTCAATGTAGAGAGAGGAGATATCCCAAGAGATACACTGGCTACATGGCCCTGGTTGGGGAGTGTGTAGCGACCGAACCTTCTTTTCAGGAGGCAATGTAGCAACCAGTCTGGGTTGATGCAATGGTAGAAGAGTATGATTCTATCATGTGGAACAGTGTGTGGGATGTTGTCCCTAGACTTGCGGACAAATTAGTGGTTAGTTCCTGATGGCTTTACAAGGTAAAGCAGGCAACTGATTGCAATGTTGAGAAACAGAAGGCAAGGTTTGTTGCCCAAGGTTTCTCACAGGTAGAGGGATCACATGTAGCCATACCTCCAGGTACTAGGTGGGGCAATTGGAGTGATCGTCCCAAGGAGAAGGGGCATGATCCTTGAGGTACCCAACCTCTTTGATTTGACCTTGCTATAGGAGCTCCAATGTGTAGTAGCAGGATTGACTAATTGGGTAGAGACAGATGCGGATGGAGTGGTGGAGAGAGCTACAATGCAGGAATCTCAGGACTGTGTAGAGCTAGTACGCTACAACGATGCGAGATGCATGGGGTGTTGCAGTAGCTCAGAGATTATAGAGGGAGAAATTATCAGTAGCAGGTAGAGCTTCAGCATCAGAGTATGTTTCTAGCCCAACGGAGAGGTCAGCTGGGAATTTTTTTTGTTACGAAAGTTGCTGGGGAAACCACACTTGGTAGGAGTGTTGCATGCAGAACATTCGAATGGTACAGGATCAGGTTTGAGTTGAAGCCTTTCTTGTTGAGAGGGAGTGTTGAAAATGGAAAAAAGAAATGCTAAAAATAGAAGTGCTAAAAATAGCATTGCTATAAATAGCAGTTTGGGCACTAGTGCTAGATTGGGAAACAGGGAATGAAAAATGGAAGTGCTAAAAATATAATTGCTATTTTTAGTAGTTCAAGATGGATTCCTAATTTTAGTTAGTCCCTGGACTAAAATAGGAAGTAAAATTCGAATTTGAACTTAACAGCTATTTGAAAATAAATTAATTAATTCACCATGAGTTAATTAGTTGTGAAAAATCGAATACGAAGTCTATGTGAGGACATGCAATGGTTTATCTATCAATTGAGGAATTTATCCATCAGTTAAAGAGATAAGGATGAGTTCTAATTTGAGTAGTAATTAGTTGGCTCAATTAATTGATTCAAGTCGAGTTAGATTGATTTAAACAATTTGTTTAAATTAATGTGAGTTCAATTAGTTAATGCTTGCATGCATGTAATTGCTACACTTTAGATAACTGGATATTCTCTCATAAATAACTCATGTATGTCAGTTCAGAGAAAGACCCAGTTGGGATCAGAGGAGGGACAATGTATTATCAGTTGGATGGGTTTTTCCTATAAAGGAAAATCATCTAAGCATAAAGATTAAGGTTCCTTGAGGATTGTGTAGTTTTACACAATGTGAGATCAGTGTTACACTTAGTAACAGGAGGATCACCCAAGAAAAACTACACAAAGAAATAAGAGGCTTGGAGGGCTTGAGGAAGATATATTCTATGTCTATTGAGTCTGTGAGCAATATTGTTGGAGTGCAGAGAGAACAAGATAGCTTGAGAGCTGATTCTTTTCGTAACTTGAACAAGATTTCCACTTGTATGATAATACAGAGTTGGGGTTTTAGGCTGGTGCTTTCCATAGTGATATATCTTTTGTGTTATGGTTAATTACTTCTCACTCTTAGTTATATATGTTCATGCTTGATGTTGCTCATGTTCGATTAAGCTTCCACTGAATTGTTTGTAGAAGTAGATCAAGTGTTTCTCTTTAGTACATTGCATTACCAGGTGATCTACAATTGGAAATTTTTACAATGAACTATAGCAGGGATCCCTTTACCCACATATGGGAGTGGAAGAGATGCTCCTCTTCCTCTGGATCTTTGGGTTCCTCGTTCTGGATCTTTGTGGTGGCAATGGTGGTGTTCGGCTCCGCATCGATAATCTGATTCCCTTTGTCATTCCCCTTGTCAGGTTTTGACTTAGAGTTGGAACATGCATCTGATTCTGAAACCTTTAGCTTAGCCACAGTGACTGCTTGGCTCGACACTCACTTTTGTTGTGAGTGGAGCTCTTATGGAACTGACACCATTTTCCTGTTTCGTTTTTCGGCTTCGCGATGATGTTCTTTGCTTGCAGCTTTGGCGGGTTGTCTTGGGATACCCCATCTTGGCTTTGTCCTTTGTTTTGTGGTTTGGGGGCACCTTTCCCTTGCTTTGGATTTGTAGATCCAAAGTCTTGCTTCTTCTGTTTAAACTTCTACTCAACCTTGACGGCATATCGGTATGTTGTGCCAAGCAAGGAGATGTTCAGGAATTCTATTTCTTACTGGATGTACTTATGCAGGCAGCTACAGTATTTGAGTATCAAATGCTGCACGGAATCCTTGATATGAAACTTTATGCAAAGGGTATGGAAAATATTGGTAAACTCTGGCACATCTTGGTCCCTTCCCCTGCCACAGCGTGGTCCACTTTATGTATTGATCCTCATAGCTTCCGACAGGGTAGGACTGCTCCTTGATGGCATCTCGGAATGAATTCCAAGTGGGTGCGGCTAAAAATAGTGAGGCAACACTTTCATCCTTCTACTTGTAGTAGGTTTCCCATGAGTCCTTGATGTGGGGGGCTGCTTTGAGAAGAGCGAAAAAAATCATTTCCCGACTCAAAAATTCGTGAACAGAAAAATAACCCTCTAGCATATTTAACCATTTATCTATGACATTTGCATCTATCTAACCCTCGAATATGGGGATTTCAAAATTAACTTGTACCTTAAAGGGCATGGGGATGTCCTATCCCCTCGTCTTTCTTCTCATCTACCATGGGACACCATCGATATTTGTGAGGCTGGTCTTGCAAAGGTTCGACCAGTTCAAGCCCTAACTCCTTATATCCCAACCTTGTTGAGGACATGCAAAGAAAAATAGAGAAAAAACAGGCCGCTCCGATACCAATGATCTAGATTTAAATAGGAATATAACAAATTACAGAGATAACCATAAACACAGAGATGTAGTGGAAATAATACCTCATTTCATTAATGTAAAATACTAAAATATGCTTACAAATAGCAATGGAAAAAACCAACTAGGGTGATGGTAACTTATCTCGGAGAAGAGATGTGGTGGCTAAATGCCTCTAAACTATGTTACAATGAGGCTCAAAGGCCTATTTATTGTTGCGAAACAATGGAAAACCATAAACATCCAAAAACCTAACCCTAGAAGATGAAACACCAAACTGTGGGCCCTATTCGGGTAAATTGGTACATCAACTTCCTGGGGTCGTAACTTTGGCATACCATCTCTGTTTGACGCGTATAATATCTCGTTAGAAAGATCTATCTGAGAGATACGACTTTGGTAGGAGAAACATCAGCCCATGGACCCATGTTGCTCCCAGTTTTCCCAAAAAATGTCATTTATGGTCTCAAAACAGCTCTGAAAGTTCAGGACCCAAACTGCTAAAAATAGTAAACTGTGCTACAATTAAGGAAACTGAAAAGCGGAAAGGAACAATGGTGGGGGTCCAAGTGGAATTGGTGGGTGGCCACCAATATCCACCTGGATCATTGAAGCTCCAAATGAAACCGTTGGGTCGAAGTTTTAGAATAAATTGTTGGGGTCAAAGTTGTTGAAGAAGTTGTTGGGGTTGAAGTTGCTAGAAAGAAAGCTCATCAAGGAGAAAAGTTGAATTATTCATGGTGGGGTTTTTATCAAGGGTCTTAGGTCTTGAAATTTTTCATTTGAATATTCTATAAGAAGAGAATAATTCTTATGGGTTTTCCTCTCAAGTGGAGAGGTTTTGGCCCTAGTTGATTGCCTACATCATGTTTCCTATTGTTTCATTGTTACTAATGATGTGGTAGTTGTATCATGATAATAACATTAATAGTAATCAAGAGAAAGAAGAATCTAATTTATTTAAGTAAAAATGCATCACAAGTAGTTATCAAAAGAAGAGAAATTACCTAATCTAGTTACTCTAGATTTCTCAATAGATTCCAACCATATATTTAATGAATGTAGCTACTCTAGCAAGATTTGTCACTAGGTGGAAATTCTCTTTGAGCATTTTGATAGATATCATGATACTTAGAGAACACCATTTCCAATTGGAGCACAAGTAGGTTTGAAAATCCCATTTTAAATAGAGTATGGACCCTAATTCATGTTCTTCTTATATGTTGCATATGGAAAGAATGAAATGGTCACACCTTCAAAAATTAAAGCCTTCCTGAACATCTAGTATAGTAAAAAATTATTTGTGCAGTAAAGGAAACCATATTTCTCATCTCTTGACCTTCATATGTGTAGTCCTCCCCTTCTTATGAACTAAAAATCCTAAGGAATCTCTTCCCTATCCATGTTACACTATCCTTGCCACTTCCCCTAACTTTTTCTTCCTCCCCTCCCCCTTCTCCTTTCTTCAAATTGAACTATGATGGTGCCTATAAATACAACCACAAAAATCTTGGCTATGAAGGAGTTTTTATTGATGATCAGAGACATGCTCTCTTCTACTTCTCAAAAAATATGGGCTCAAATACCAACAATGCTATAAAACTCTTATCCTTGGAAATGGGTCTCTTATTTTCCCTCTAGCTATCATACACCAAAATAATCATTGAAGGTGATTCTCAACTAGTTATCAAGAAAGTAGAGCATATTCTCCATGGAGGAAAATCTTAAAAAGTGTCAATTAGTTGGAAATTATATAATTATCTCATGGTAATTCAATCCTCTCTCTCTCTCTCTCCTCTCGTGAATTCCAGTAGTCCTCACCTTCAATGTTTGACAAACAACCAATAAGGTAGTGGAATGCTTGTCCAATGTATGGAGTATTGATGAAGCTCTTAATATTCCACAACTATGGCATCTGTCTCCTAAGGATCATATCTGCTAGGAATAACACAACCTCCTTTTGTAGGATTTCATTCCCCGATGGGGGTATCTGGGGATGAGAAGAGGGAGGGAAATAATGGTTGCGACTTGCTCCCCCATGAGCATATGGGTGGCAACATGGTGTTGGATTCCTTCCCACACCATCAAAATTTACTTAACCTTCAAACCACAATTCAAAAACCATGTTGAGGGGAATGCAAGTCCATATAGGTTTTAATGCACAATGAATTCACAACAAGCTTAGGAGGCAACCATTGATGGTGTTGGCAATCCCAACACATAGGGAGAAGGTTTATAGCTAAAATTAGAATATTGGGAGGTTATTCTCTGCATTCTATGACTGATGTTAGCTAGCTCTAGAGCCAATCTGCAAGATTTTAGTGGGCTTGAGATTTATTCCAGTTTTATTACTACAATATTCAGAATGACGGATCAAGTTCTTCTGGCTTGGTCCCCCCCCCCCTCCATCTTGTTCCTTACCAAGAGGGTGAATGTTGCCTCTCATCATGTTATCAAAAATGGAAATCATATTCTATCAAAGAATGGGGGACTCTCATTCTTGACTTGGTCTCCCCTATTTAGCCCTTGCCATCACCAACACAAGTTTCAAGTATATGCCCCATAAATTCAGTTTATTACTATGGTTCTTGTTTACACTACACAGTTTAATTTGGTGGGAGCTTCACCTACTTATGAGTGTTCTCTTTCTCATTTTGGTTGGATTTCTTTATACTTTTTGTGTTTGTCTCATGGAATGCTTAATTTGGTTGCCTTAAGCCAACAATCGAGTTACTGCTTCTCCTTGTTTTAGTAGTCTCTTCTTTCCTACTATGTGTTGATTGAACTTGCTCTCATCTTTCAATATGCCTCATTAAAGAGCATGCTCAAGATGAGGAGTTGGGGGTCATGGAGCTCTCAATAATGCCCATGTGAGGGCTATAAATCATGCTTTAGTTGATAAATTTTAGGGAGATACTCACCTGGGTATTTAGTAGGAAATTGAGGACACTGAACAAGAAGTTACAGAGGAAAGGGAAAATGTATTTGATTGGATTTCATGGTTTCGATATCAAAATAAGTCCTTGACCAATGATGATGATGATGATGACGACACCGATGATGATGACGACAATGATGATGATGATGACTAGACCAATGATGATGATGATGATGACAACATCAATGATGATGACGATGACGACGATGACGATGAGTTAGATGAAGAAGAGGAGAATGATAATGATATACATACACCGTCACCTTCAGCTCGTGAGCAACTTCCTCTTCTTTCACCGAGTGACAATGATGATGAGGATGTAGATGTTGATGCTAGCATGGACTACTCCAATCCTTTTAAACATCACTGGTTCGACTGAACATCGCGGTGGAAGATGAAGCTTTTAAGTGAAATGTTTCAACCACTCCATGCATTATTGTATTCTTCAAATTGATGAAGCTGAAATGCACTCAGTAATCTGTATCTACACAAATCATTAAAATCTTCTTACCAAAGAATATAAGATTATCGTTATGATATATATTTTTTCTACATATGGAATAAAAACATCAAATTTTGTATTCAATTAATTACAGAGGATTTTAAAGCAATGAATGATATTTTAAGTTTTAGAGTTTATGGATCACCATCTCTCTGTTGCAATTCAATTTCTTTTTTTTTTTTAAATAAATTAATGATAAGTTAATCCAGTTTTCTAATAATTTTCTAGTTGAGAAAACAATACCAAAAATCCTATACTAACCTATTACCATAATTATCCCTGAACATGAAGTCAATAAATATATTCAATGACTTTATTCATGATACTACACAGTTATTTATTTTTAACTAGTGAACATATACAAATTAAATCACTAGAAGTAATAATAGTGGAGTTTAACAAAGTTGACTTTAATCATCTGTCTATTTAACAAAGTTGACTTTATTCAATTGAAGTAAAGTCAATTTTTTTAGATAGACTGATTTATGTTAATTTTATATAAGAGAATAGGCAGCTCTGTGAAATAGATTGATTTATTTTAAGTTTATATAAGAGAATTTTTTATATAAATGTAATAAAAAGTTTAAATTTTTATTTTATATAAGAAAATGTTTTTAGGTTACAAATTTACCAAAAAAAATACATTTTAGAAAGGCTTTTAGTAGAGAACAATGTTCCAAACATTTAATATATCTAGCAGGGAATACAAAGATGACTAAAAATACATAGATCACAAAAAATACATCAATCACAACAACAGAAACTAAGACTAAACAAAACATGGGAATCTATAGATCTTGATCACAAAACATAAACTATTGTGACTACTAGAACCAGTAAACATAAGCTCCAATTTTCTTGGTCAATACAATAGTCAAATAGTAAAATAAAAGGTAGCTAGAGAGGGGATGTAAGAGCCGCCCCTACCTTTAGAACATGAAATTGTCGAAGCAGCAAGGCACAATGTGACCATGAGCCTAGTAATTAGTGATTGTCGGGTGTGCCTCACAACTTCTTTTGGGGAGGAGGTTGGCCTCATAGTTTTGTTCCCCATAGACATGTGAGAAGGAAATGTGATTAAATGAAGCTTCCAAAGCCCGAATTTGGACCATCAAGATCTCCTCACAAGGAAAAATGGGTGGAAAGGGTTTCCACTATCCACCACTCAAGGTCTTTGATTAATAAAAATATGGCTTCGAAGGGAATCATTATGTCATCAATGTTATAGTAGCCACAAAGATGCCAACCATTTTTTTATTAAATGTAACTACTTTAGTGAGATTTATGGGCATGTGGAAATTATCTTAGTTTCTAATAGAGATCACAATAGCTTAGAGAACACCATTGAAAATTGGAGTATAATTCAATTTGAAAATCCCATTTTAAATAGAGCATGGACTCTAATTCCTTGTCTTTTTCTATGGTGTACCTTGAAAGAATGAAATGGTCACATCTTCAAAATTTAAAGCCTAATTGAACATTTTGGTTTCTTGAAGAATCAGTTGTGTGTTAAAGGAACCACCCTTCTCATCCACTAGCCTCTATATACTTGGATCTCGCCTTCTTCTTCTCATATACCAAGCTAATCATTGAAGAGGATTCTCAACTAGTTATCAACAAATTGAATCATCTTCTCCGTGGAGGAAATTCTAAAAAGTTATCAATTATCTTACAACTAGAGAATTATCTCGTGAGTGTGTAATCCTCTCACTTGCAAACTCTAGTAGTCCTCACCATCCATCTTTGATGCTCAACTAATAAGGTGGAAAACTTCTTGGCTAGCATAGGGAATGTTGATGAACTCTTAATATTGCACAACCATGGCCTCACTCTTTTAAGGATAATATATTTCAAGGATGTCACAACCTCCTTATGTGGGATTACAACTCCCGAATGGGGGTGTCTAGGGATGAAAAAATGGAGGGTTTCAATAGTTTCCATCTACTCTAGTGAAATTTTATTAAATTTTACCTAGTTTTACCTTTTATTGATTAATAATTTCTCTAATTGAAAACAAAAATTTCCCATTCTTCTCCATTTTAGTCAAAATGTAGTCTTAGTTTTACATTTTATTTATTAACAATTTATTTTATTTAAGTTAAATTGGATCAAATTTTCTCTAAATCTTGTCAATTAGCTATCACCTCACTCGTTTTAACTAAGTCTTGTATTCAAAACATTCTAAAATATATTTATGTATCCTTGATGATGGAGTGTCCACCAAACATGTCAATAGTTTCCTACTATTTACACACTTGCCTCTAGAGGTTCAAAATTCTTGGCCAACATAAGGAGTGTTTATGAAGCTCTTAATATTGCACAACTTGGCCTTCCTTTCTTAAGGATCACACCTTTCAAGAATGTTGTAACCTCCTCAAGGAAAGTTTTATTTAAAAGAAATGAAAGCAAGACAAGCTTCTCCTATACATGGAGGAATTGGACCTTCTCATCCCTTAGCCTCTTAATGCTTGGACCTCACCTTCTTTTGAACTTAAATTCCTAAGGAAGCTCTTCCTTGCCCCTATTCCCATGCCCTACCCCCACCACCATCCTCTTCCCTTAGTTTTCACTTGTTTCTTCCCCTCCCCTTGGTCCCCTTCCCCTTATTTTGTCAAATTGAAATTTGATGGCACCTCCAAACGCAACCTGGAAATGCTAGCTATGAAGGAATTTTCCGTGATGGTCAAACATTCTCTCTTCTACTTCTCAAAAATATGGGCTTGATTACCAACAACACTGCTAAACTCTTCTCCTTGGAAATGGGCTCTTCTCACTTGACCTCCACCTCTCATACACCAAGCTAATCATTGAAGGGGATTCTCAACTAGTTATCAACAAAGTGAAACATATTCTCCATGGAGGGAACTCTAAAAAGATATCAATTATCTTATGACTAGAAAATCATCTCATGAAAATGAAATCCTCTCTCTCACAAATTCTAGTAGTTCTCACCTCCCATGTTTGATGCTCAACCAATAAGGTGGTGAACTTCTTGGCTAACATAGAAAGTATTAATCAAAATCTTAATATGGGACAACCATTACCTCCCTCTCTTAAGGATCACATCTTTCAAGGATTTCACAACCTGATTCTGCAAGACTACAACTCCCCAATGGGGGTGTTTGGGGATGATTAAAGGGAGCATGTCAATAGTTTCTAGTTTCTCCCCCATGAGGATATGGGAGGAAATGTGGTGTTGGATTCCATCCCACACCACACCATTTGAATTTTACTTCAGCATTCAAATCAATGATTTGGAAATCATGTCAAAGGGGATGCATGTCCATTTAAGTTTTAATGTGAAATGAATTCATAGCAAGCTTCAAAGGCCACCATTGGTGGTGTTGGTAGTCCCAATGCATATGGAGAAGGTTTTGTAGCTCAAATTGTAATTTTAAGAGGTCATTCTCTACTTTGTGTGACAAATTTTCGCTCGCTCTAGAGCCAATATGGAAGCATTATGTGGGCTCAAACCATTTATTCCATTTTTGTGATAGCAATTACCAGAAGGAAGGACCATACCCTCCTTTCCTAGTACCCCTCTTCATCGTGTTCCTATATAAGCGAGTGAACATCGACTTTGATTGGGTTATTAATGAGGGAAATAATATTTTGTTGAGAAAATCTCTCAACAAACTCCAATAATCCTCAAAGTAATAACTAAAATAAATATTATTTCTAACACCCACCCATAATGATTATTTTATAAATAACAATATAGAAAACACTTATAATGCACATTCAGGTCACATTTGTTTGGTACTATCGGATGGTCTTCATCAACACTAATACCCACTTTGGAATCTTCTAGACCATGCTATTTCTCCACCAAAACTTTGAGCTTACCACTTGATCATTTAAGACACAACTGCTTCTAACCATCATTGACATACTTGTGTGATCAACAATATTGACATACTTGGCTCGTCGATGCTTCCACAAGAAAAATAGCATGTAACTTAACCATTCTATGTCATTGACATACCATCATCTATTGGATATTTTGTTTTCGACTATCTGTCAGTTTCTAGGAAGGTAGTTAGAATACTGAATGTATTCAGAAGTTAATCATACAACCTGTCTTGGCTAACATACAAGGATCTCGTACTATAACCAATATTCGTTGTTCAAGGGTTTCT
Source organism: Pinus taeda (assembly GCA_000404065.3). Lineage (NCBI taxonomy): Eukaryota > Viridiplantae > Streptophyta > Pinopsida > Pinales > Pinaceae > Pinus > Pinus taeda. The sequence goes on along the minus strand of APFE030325945.1, from coordinate 100,875 downwards.
GAGCATCAGGAACAACAAAATATAACAACATGTAAACATGATCAAACTAATGATGTGTTCAAGGGTTTCTGAGGACCAAGAAGCAGAAATTTGAATTATGCTACACTGTTAAATAATTGGTTCTACACCTTCAATTTAAAAACAAAAATAAATAAATATAATGTGCAATTTTTCTAATAAAATAATATAGCCACACTTGTTCTAAAAAATATAGCCATTCTACTACTAAAATAAATTCATATTGGAGAGCCAATTTGAGATGCATAAGATTGGATTTCTTCCTTTAGCCACCACAAAAGGCTCCTAAATCCACCTTTGACCACCTTGTTTCCAACATAAAGATGTCATATTTGTATTTGTTCCATTTTTAATAGATAGGTGCTCCTTTTTTGCAATTTTCAGGTGTAGTGCAACAAATAGATGTAGTCATAATATTGTATCATCAATGATGAAGTACTGAAATCCCCAACATGGGCAGTCATCATTGCATTCAAAATATAAATGCTAGAATACCTCTTTGATCTAATTTTTTGTTGAGTTTCACGAAATTGCTTACCTTGGTAGGTCGAGCTTTCCGTCCCAAATCTCCTTGCCTGTGATTTATTGCCAAAAATGAACAACAAAATTGCAAATCTAAGAAAAATAACTATTATGCATAGAGTTACCCCCAAAAAATTTCCTTTAGATGCTTGGTGGAATGAATTTGATGCCTGCTCTATCTATATATATATGTATTCATTGGCTCTAAGTTAGACTTGCACCCATGTGTCCACATGTTGCTTTGAAAACCATGTCCAATCCTCAATAATCAAAAAATCAAAATTCCATGCAACATGTACTGTGACACTCCATGAATATATGAAATCCATTCAATTCTTGTGTAGACACAAAATTTAAAACCTACAATTAGACATCAATTGGAAAAACTTCCAAGAATAATATGACCGAGAAACACACATTGATCAGGGGCTCATGTCCCAAGTGTCGAAAAATGCTCAAAAATGAAAGTGCTCAGAATTGGCTCAAACCTAAATGACCGGATAGAGCTCGTCCTCCTAATTCTAGTGCCACAAACGGCTTGAAAAACGGTCGTCGTATGTGAAAGTTACGTCAAAAACAAAATCACCCAATAACCCTTAATTTTTGAATTTTCAAAAAAAAAATTAAAAAAGAATATTCCACGGAATATTCCATGGAATATTCCTTTGGGCGGGACAATCAGAAGCTGCCACATGGCAAGCCCAGAGGCTGCCACGTGGCCCAGGATGATGTCAGCAACAGGTATTGGGCGCATTTCAAAATTTTCGGTGGGGTTGTGAATTGAACCCCTGACCTGCCGTTTAATAACCCTGCGCCTTACCGTTGGGCCACAACAACGTTCATTGAAAGCTATGCGAAATATTTGATATTCAAAGTTTAAAATTATGGCAAGTGGGAATGAAAGGGGCCAGCCCCGCCTCCATATGGCCTTGTGCCGAGAACCAGGGCCAATACACTAACCACCAGCGCGCAATCCAAGGATAACTACAGTTAATAAACGTGGTCACATGCGGAAATTTCGGGCAGTTAAGTAACAGTCCGGTTGGCGGATTTTTAGCAGTGGCGCCAAATTTGGCGGACGCCCTAGATTTGGCGGAGCTAACTGGCCCCAACTACAGTTAGCTGGAGTTCTTTTACGCTAAACTGGAGGGAATCATTAATGGGCCATAACTTTGCCTAGGAAAGGCAGTTTTGGACGAATTGTTTTTTGATTTTGGGTATTTTTGACGTTCTGAAGCCATTGGCATAGGTCTTACAGCCATCAGAGGTCATTTGCACAGGTTTTGGAGCCATGGAAGTTCTAGGAGCCACTAGGGCCCAGTATTGATAGAACTGTATAGGGTGGCAGGTATCCATTGGAGGTGAACCAACAGTCAATATTGAAGGATTCATGTGTTCTGAATCTCATTTTATAGTCTATTTCACCTGTAGAGACTTCTATTCAGCTGTAAATTCATTTTGAGCATTTAATTAAAACGAGGACAGGCGCATTTGGGAGCCTTGGACCCAGCAGACGTAGCCCAAGAGGGGCGAACTGCTTCATCAACTTCTTTTACATCTATGGTTGATTTATTTTGCAGAAAAAAATTGTTTTAATGTGTTAAACTGTAAAAGGAAATAATTCTGCTATGCTTGAATGGATCATGAACAACTAAAAATTTCATTTGTTTCTTTACTACAAGACATGGGAATCTTTTAAACATGTTTACTACTGAATTGAATACCTTGCAAACCTTTTTCAAGTAGTTTCAAATTCAGATCACACATAATAATTCACTGTTGAGAAACACACTAGTATCAATACTAAAATATCACATCAAAAATCATGCAAAAAACAATATTACACACTATTCTACTCCTACCATGCAACAAATTAATTCTCAATTTAATTTTCACAATCTCTTGGGCCCTATCGTGAGGGAGTTAAGCCTAGAGTCTAGGCTATGATACCATATTAGATATTTGAGGAGTAGACATAGCATAGAGATTACACACAATAATATTTTTATCTTACATTTCAAAACCAAAATGCATCACACATATATAGTGCATATGAGATCCAACAGATACTAAGCTAGGAGATGTTGTGTGTGGAGCATGATTGTTCAAAGGTCTTTGTTTCAGCTAGATGTATACCCCAGGAAGTTTGTACACCCCTCCACGCGGGGGGGTGTGGGGGGGACTTGTCCCCCCATCGGGGGTCCCGGGGGGGTGATCCCCCCCGGCTGGGGGGGATCGGGGGCCAGCGGTCCCCCGGCAGGGGCTCAGGGGCAACGCCCCCGAAGCTAAAAACAGATGTAAATTTGCCTTGTAAAAGTATTGTAATTTCTAGTCAATCTAGGCCATTCATTAGGCGGATGATCTGACGATAGAACTTATGTTTAGTTTAGGGTTTTTGCCCTAGAAGGCAACCCTTCTCTTTGTATGAGGCCATTGTATTTGGGGCTGTGATAGATGTGTATTCTATATGTGTGAGCGGAAAAAAAAGAGGTGAGACTGTGAGAGAAAATAGAGGATATTAAAACAGATTAGTTGTAGGTTGTGTCTCTTCATTTTGCTGGATAATAAAAAGGAAGGACTGGTTGTTCGGGGTGGATGTAGCCCAAACTGGGTGAACCACGTATATCTGTGTCTCTCTTGTTTTATGCGTTTTCTGTGTTTATATTTCTACAATATTTTATTTGTTCCATTGCTCCATAATATATATAATTTTCTAACAGGAGAATAGTATTGAGAAAACCTCTCAACAAACTCCAACAATCCTTAGATTAATAGCTAAAATAAACATTATTTCTAACAATTCCTTGTGAGAATCACTAATTTAGTTTAATATATTATGTGAATCTCTTAAATTAAGTAAGTATTAAAAAATAAAAGATGATTCGTTTTCATTTAAAACGTAAAGGAATGTAGGGAAAGGGTAACCTTATATAAATTGTTTTTATGTGGTAAGGCATGTTATCGTGAATAATAATGAGTTGAAAAGATTCACATCACCCATCTCTCAAGATCTCCTCACAAAGAAAAATAGGAAGAAAAGGTTTCCACTACCCATCCCTGAGGTCTTTGATTAATCAAATATGGCTTCAAAGGGCCATCATCCTATCAGCAATGCCACAGTGGCCACAAAGATGTCAACTATTTGTTTAATAAATGTAACTCTAGAAAGATAGGTGGAAGTTCTCTTTAAGTATTCTTTTAGATATCTGATAGCTTAGAGAACACCATTTCCAATTGGAGTATAAATCAATTTGAAAATTCCATTTTAATTAAACCATGGACTCTAATTCTCAATCATATTCTATGTTGTATCTAGAAAGAATGAAAGGGACACACCTTTAAAAGTCAAAGCCTTCCTAAACATTTGATCTAGTGAAAAATCCTTTGTGCAGTAAAAGAAACCAACGTTCTCATCTATTTGCCTCTAGATGCTTGGAGCTCACCTTCTTTTGAATTAAAAATCCTAAGGAAGATATTCCCTTCCCATATTCCCCCTCTCCCCACATTCCTCTTCCCTCGACTTTGTCTTGTTTCTTCCTCTCCTCATGGTCCCCTTCTCCTTATTATTTGCTCAAACTCAACTATGACGATACCTCGAAAGGAAACTTGGGAAATTTTAGCTAAGGAGGCATTTTTCATGATTATTATACATGCTCTCTTCTACTTCTCATAAAATATAGGCTGTAATACCAAAAAAACTGAAACTCTTCTCTTGGAAATGGGCTCCTCATTTCCTCTCCACCTCGCATACACCAAGCTAATCACTGAAGTGGATTCTGAACTAGTTGTCAACAATCTGAAGCATATTCTCCATGGATGCAACTCTAAAAATGTATCAATTAGCTAGTGACTAAAGAATTGTCTCATGAGAATGAAATCCCTTCTCTCACAAATTCAAGTTCAGTACTCAACCAATAAGGTGCAAAACTTCTTGGATAATGTAGGGAGCATTGATGAAGCTCTTAATATTGCACAACCATGGACTCCCTCTCTTAAGGATCAAAATTTTCAAGAATTCCATAACCTCCTTCTTCATGGTTGCAACTCCCCAATGGGGGTGTTTGGGGATGAGCAAAGTGAGGGTGTTATCAGTTTCCAAATGCTCCCCCCTGATGATATGGAAGGAAATTTGGTGTTGGATGTCGTTGAGCCGATTTAATCACAGTAAATATGACTGGATCACAACCATTAATTGTCAACCCATGGTAGGTCCATTTATTTCAAAGGAGTATGCACTATTTGTGTTGATACACTTCAGCCAAGAGTAAAACTAAAAGATAAACCAATGTCGTTAAATCTAATTACATAAAATAACACTCATGGAGAAATCAAAAACATTCTACAGAGACGAAACCACACTTCATGTTACCAAAGGAAAGGGGCACCACACACCACACCAATAACTAAGCCGATTAACTAAATATTATGTTCAACCTAATCCTGTGTGACATCATATCATAATCTAGAAATAGAAATAAACCCATTCTATAAATTACACAGCAACAAGAATAATTTCACACTTACATAAAGGAACAATAATTTATCTACCACTATGCTATTGCTTCTACTGCAATCCATGCTAAAGAGGAGGGCCCTTCCTCCCTAGTAGGGCACAGGGATGAATTACGAATTAATAAAACTTCAACACCATAGTTGTGAAAGCATCAACAATGCTACTATTTGTATTAAGAAATGATTATGAATTATAGGAGAAAAATAATGATACTTTTCCTCTCTTACATGGAACTGAGTTCCATTTATAATATTAATGTGTCCAAACTAATAAATGGATCATTCATTAGAATCTCATGATTCTCATGCTGATCAATATAGAGAGAAAATAGAAATTGTTACAAAAGGTTATAAATACAAGGCTTATTGTTGTTACATCATTCTTCAAGATCACAACTATCTTGATTCCCTAGCTGCCTATGGATAATACAATCTTCGTGACAACAATCCTATGGAATAGTGCCCATGATCCTTAGACCATTGCAAAGTATTTAATGTCCCGTGGTGTAACAATAATGTTTAAGGTGTAACAACAACACTTGAGGTGTAACAGCAGTTTGGAGTGTAACAACAATGTTTGGGGTGTAACAATAAGTGCTCAAAATCTGATGTTCATCCTTTGCTTGTGGTCTTGGAAGCATCACCTAAAAGAAACATAACCATAGAGCCTTTTGTCCACAATTTCCATGGTTAGCCATAAAAAATTATATCACCTCATTCATATCTAACAAAAATGGAAAAGTAATATGTTATGACAAAACTGAATTCTTACAAGTAGGAAAAAGGTATCCATAGGTTAAAAGGTGAAATGGTCAAGGATAGGTGGGAAAAGGTATCCAAAATATGCACAAATCATGCACCCAACATCACCCCCAAGCTGAAGCAATTGCATTTCCTCATGCAAAATACCTCAGGGCCTGTTGTTATGGTTCATATGCAATTCTATCAAATTATAAGCATTATCAATATCCTCCTCAGCAACCCTATATCGTTGATTAGCCATCAGCTAATGTAGCCAAGATTCCTCCTCGTAATCACATAGTTGATACTAAGGCTGGTATTCATCCACTAGAAACCAAATTAGAGGATATTTGAATCTGAGACTTATCCAAAAGGCGGCTAATAAGTCTACAATCTGGGCATATTCTAGGACCTTTGAAACAACAACCATAAAATTTTGAAAACAAAACGGGTCACTCTCTGGTAATCCTACACTAGTAACCTTTGTGCACCTATAGCACCCTGTTAATGCATGACTCTTCATCTCCCCAAAAAGGTTGAGGCAGACCTTCACAATTCTCCTCATGTAGACGGCTGACTGCTCCTTGACACTCGAAACACTCAAAAATTTCCTAAAGAGTCATCTCAATTTTGTAGCCATACCTGGTTCAACCTGGATCATCCGTGTTGCCTTTTCTTCATTCACATCCAATGACTTCATATCCATATTCCCATCTATCTAGTTTCTCATGAAAGGAATGAAGGCGCGCAACTGAAAATTGCCCATGCAAGAAAGAATGTTTGCAACCATGTGCGTGCTGGCATGTTCACAAATCATGTGATGAAGAAAAATCTCACAAAGCAAGCTTTGATCCTGGAAGTTGCATGCTTGGAAAACATCCAAAAATTTTTGGGTAGAATTAGCCAAATAGGGTCCATTTTCATAGACCGCATTCAACTAAAACAAGGAAAAAAATTCCCATAGAAAAAAATTGGGTAGGCTGGAGAGGGCCTTGTACACCCTAACAAATTTAGGGTGATTTCATGCAACTTGTTTTTTTAATTTGTCAGATCCCATAAGCTAATCATGTAACAACTGCAACTACTCTTCTTTCTTCTTCATAGCTACCTCCTTCCCTTGTCTTTCCCATTTTTCTACCAAATCCTTCTCAACCTATTTCTCCTTGAGAAATTTTCTAACTTTCTAGTGTGCCGTCAGTGAGATCACTTCATCCTACAACAACAGTGCCTTCTGCTTCCACTTTGGTAACTCAGATATCAATAAATTTCTCTCAGAAAACCATCTTGATTCAAAACCCTATGTTCCTCTACATGCACTATCACTTGGGGATGTAATAGCATCCCGAGGATTGAGCTTCTCTATCTTGATTGATGGTTGTTATGTAATAACAGTGTCATTAATGAGTTCTTGTGTAGTAGTCTCTTCTTTTCATCCCTGATCAACTTCTGTGTCTACTGTTAGTTTTTGTGTAACAACAGTTTTGTCGGTAGGTTCTTGTGTCTCAGCTCCCAAGTCTCCACCCATGGAATGCTCTCTTTCAACTACTGGATCTTGTGTATCAGCGAAATCATCAATAGGTTCTTATGTAACAACTTCCTAGGGATCGGTTTGGGTCTCCATCAATGTGGTGCTTCCAACACAGAATTTATATCCAATTCCTTCTAGGTTTATGGTGCATGTCACACATATAGGACCTTGTGCAGAATCCGCCCTCATTTTTTCCACTGCTTCTGCCAGAGTACCCAAACCTGGAACGCTTACCTCCACTCTAATTTCTTCTAATCACTACTTTAATTTGTCATTTTCTTCTTCTAAGCTTTTGATTTTAAGTAGAAAAGACTAGGTCTTGTTCTTACCTAGAAGAGGGTCTTCTTCTGAATGGAGTTGTTCCTCTTCTTTCTTCTACCTCATGTCGTTGCTTGGTCCTTTACTGGATGAAAGTGAAGTTTTCGGCCGCAAACTGACTTCTACCCTTTTCTTTGGTGTTTTGTTGCCTACTGGCTTCTTTAATGACCTTTTCACAACCCTTCCAGTTTCCTCTGCTTCATTTGGGGCATTAGGGGCTTTAGTTCACCTCTTGCAGGTGGTCCTTACTTTTCTACTCATGAATGCTTCCCAGCTTCTGCCTTGTCATTCCAAGGTGTCCAATACAATCAATTTGACCAGACCATGATTGGTGACACAAGTCTCATGGTGTGCAATAATATTTACAGCTACAGACATGTGCCTGATGTTCTCTAACAAAAAATATGGAATGTTAACCAACTTCCCGTGATGCAAGTGGTTCAATAATGCAAAAATGGTAGTTAAAGACAATTGTTTCCCTTCTAGCGTAGGTGATATACTCAATAACGTACAAGGAAACATCTCCCCATGGCTGAGGGAGTGAAAATATATCAGTTCCCCTACCCTTCTTCTGCAATTGTTCCTCTTCTTGAAGGAACTCGGCCTTAAGAGAATGGTCATTGGTTTTTCTATTGAACCACCATTTCCCCACAATTTTTAGTGATATTACGTGGGAAATTACTTCCTCTATGACTTCAAGCTTTAAACCCCAGACTTTTTTTCTGGTTTTTGTGTAGGTTCCGAGCGAATTCCATCGCCACTAACTCCTCTAAACCCTTAATTCATTCAAAAAAATTGAACCAGCCCACGTCTTTGAAGACCTGGCATGCCTCATGGAAATTCTCCAAAGCTTATGTCGAAGTGGGCTCCTCTCGGACTGCTGCTCCTCCCATCTCTACCCCAACACTCTGTACTCTGTTCTAGCTCTCAAAAATTTGGAATGAAGGTGCAATGCTTGCTGAGATTTGTTGAATAACAGCTAACTATTTCTCATCTAGTTCATTAAGTTGATTTAGCTATTATTTTTTTGTTGTTGTCAGATCTAGATTTACCTACAGTGATGTTCTCAATGTCTTAATTTCGAACTCTATAGGAAATAGAGGAGTTTTACCATACATTAATTCATATGGTGAGAATCCTATAGTGTGCCTCCTTGTAGTCTGGTATGCCCACAACACTTCTTGGAGTTTATCAACCCAATTCCTTCAATGGCTAGCTACGGTCTTGGTAGAGTGGTCCATGTGTACAAACACTTTATATCCTATCATGTAGTGCCTAAATTTATTGATGGTATGCATTACTGCAAGGAATTTCTTCTCGGTCATCGTGTAATTGATTTCAATTGGAGCAAGTTTTCACTTATATAATAAATGGCATATGGTTTCTTGTCCTATAGGTTTCCCAAAACAGCTCCCACAACAGTATCAGATGCGTCTGTAGCTAGGTGGAATGGTAGATTCCAGTTCAGGCCCCACAAAATAGGATCAATTGATACACATTCTTTCAATTTCGTAAAGGCATGCTCGCATTTCCTTTTCCATACAAATTCTGCCTCTTTCATAAGTTAAGGAAATAGAGGAGATGCAATCCTTGAAATTTTTTCTATAAACCTCCTATAGTACCCTGCATGACCCAAGAAACTACTTACCTCTTTTTGTGTCTTGGGAATTGGGATTTTTAGGATTACCTCTATCTTAGCAGGGTCTAGTTTAACTCTGTCATCTGAAATAAGATGTTTCAACATGATCCCTTCATTCATCATCAAGTGACATTTTTTTGTAATCAAAGAAACATTAGCCTACACACATTATTCTAATACCTTTTCCAAATTAACTAATGTTGTTTCAAAGGCATCCCCCTAGGGTGTGAAGTCATCCATGAAAAATTCCAGACAGTCATTCAATAGATCTAAGAAGATTCCCAATATTTCCCTTTGGAAGGTTGCTGGCGTGTTATAGAGTCCAAAAGGAAGAACTCTATAGGTGGAATTTCCCCAAGGGTAGGTAAAGGTCGTCTTATCTTTATCTTTCGTGGAAATCTATATTTGGTTGTACCCACTAAACCCATCTAAAAATAAGAAAATAAATTTGTCAGACAGGGTATCAAAGACCTAGTCCATAAATGGCAAGGGAAAATGGTCCTTCTGGGTAGCCTTGTTAAGTTCTCTATAATCCACACAAACCCTCCACTTGTTGTTCTTTTTGGGGACAGTGACAAGGATAGATGCCCACTTATTGTCAGAAACAGGAAAAATGAAGTTGGAATTTAGGATTTTCTACAATTCTTCTTTTACTACCTCCTTTAATGCAAGGTTCATACCTTGATGTGATTGTCTAGATGTATTTAAACCCTCCTTCAAATAGATGTTGTGAGTGCATAGGCTGGGATGGATTCCCTTCATATCTATATAGTCCCATGCAAATGCCTTTTTGTACTTCCCTAACAGTTGTAACAACAGTCTGTTCTGTTCAACAACCAAGTTTAAATTAAATTAAGATATTTACCTGGTTCTATTCCAATAGGACTGTTGTTAGTACTTGAAGCAGTCTTCATTTGTTCAAGGCTCAAATCTTCTACAACATCCTCCTCCCTCAAGTTTTCAATGGAAGTAACAGAAATTGAAGTACTAATGAAACCACTTATGATATCATCTTCTGTTTCATCCTTAAAGTACTATGCCTTCCCAAGGGTGAGAACTGGCTGTGAGCAATCTGACTCGGGTTCAAATTCATCCCACAAGAGGTTTCCCAAAGTTGTATTTTGTTTTGCTGGGGGATAAAGGCTAAGCTTTTGGTGGCTTTGACATCATAAATCATCATGGACCCAAACCTGCATCTTATCAATGCATCTGGAGTGGCTAGCCATAACCTTCCTAAAATTAAAGGATGCCCCCCAGGTTTGATTTAGTTTGTAAAATAAAGAAGTCCACAGGATATCACCAAGAATCTATTGTAATCACTACGACTTCTATCATTCCCTCGAGTTTGACACAAGAACTATCTGCTAGTTCCAATACCATAGGTGCGTGTCTTAGTCCATGTAATCAAAAGGTGATGAATATTTATTTTGACATTACATTAATGTCTACCCCTAAATCAATCAATGTATTGGTTATGGGCTTGCCATCGATGTAAAAAGTGATAGTAGGATTCCCTAGATTGTGGTGAAGTAAAATTCTAAGTGTGGAAAAAAACAACTCCTCTAGCTTGATAATGGATCTAGCCATAACTAATACATTCTATGGAATATTTCCTTAGGTTAGAACCAATTAAGAGGGCCTACCTCTTAGTACGCTTATCCTGTTTTGTGATGACATTGCTTTCTCACACCAATGATCTCCCATTTCCTTCTTCCAACAACTAAAACAAGTAAACAATAGTGAACAACAACCATGATAATAAACAAATTGTAATTCAACCTACTTAACAATTCAAGAAACATTAAGCCATAAACATGTGAGATAACACATTATGTAGCAAACCAATCGTTAACTGCATATATATTGAATTAAAAAGATATTACAACCATTGTCTTGATGTTGTTGTTCTCCTCTGACAAAACCACGTTGCCACACACTTCTGTTAGCATTCCATGATGGCCTCAACAATGGTAGTTTTAAGTCTCTTCCCTTTAGGTTTCACACTAAACCAAATTCACCCTTATCCCTCACAAACAACTAGAGAGATATAACTATGAATAGCTTGATGTTTTACTCAAAACTTAATTAACACTAGCACACCAACATTAACACTTCAACCCTAACACTAGCTTGTGCTTGGGAAAAATGGAGGTTTATATAGCATGAATGGATGAGAGATGGTTCCTCTTCTCATGGGAAAAGGTCTTATCTCTTGAGGTAGTTCCATCCTTATAGGGGAAAGGAGCCCAAACTGACATCCTTGACTCCATCTGGCTCAATCATTTACTAGAATTCTGTTATGAAGCTTCTAAAGCTGGAAGCTTTGGCTCCTTATTTGAAAAACTTTCCATAGGAGGATCAACATGAATGGAACAAAGCTCAGTCGCTCTGGTCGGTGATAGGGAAAATTTTAATCCCTACATATTGGTGGGAGGAGAACAAGGGTCATTAGCACCGGTCTTGTAAACTAGGAAAAATAGAAGATTTTGGGGAAATGGCGCAAAAGGGAATTGTTATGCTAATGAAGAGGGACACAATGGGAGTTTATTCATGAAGGGAAAGCATGTAGGGTTGACTATATAGGTCCTCTAGGATCAAGGAACAAGGAGTACAAGGACAGTGACAAAATGTTGCGTAATAGATGCCCCCTAAAGCGTGAAGGCTGAACTATAGTGGGAGATGAAATTCTTTATGAACCAACATGGGAAACTAGGATCTATCATCGGAATACCTACAAGAAACTACAAATACACATACATAACTGAAAACCTTGTCAAAGGATACATGAACCATGGCATGAAAGCAACCATCTAGAGAATGATCATGTAAACAGATCTAGGCATGGGTTCAACCATCCTATAAAGAGGATCGTATCAAAACCAAGGTATGGTCGCAGCCATCTAATAATGAGAAGGATCACATATGATAACTCATGGTATGGTCGCAACCATCCATATGAAAGAAACATGTATATCAGCATAACCATATCACATCACTTCACAATCTAGACTTTTGTGATCTATGCCCAAGGTTTTGCACTCCAACATGACCCGATCAAAGTACAAATTCCAACATGTGCATAGATGTGTTGATGTCGAACATGCTAGAAAATTGCTTGATTACTAGTCAATGATGCAAATTGTTAACAAGCACAAGAGAAACCACCAATAATGACAATGGTCCTCAAGGTACTATCAACACCATCCAAGGAATGTGAATAGAGGAACTGAAGTCAAACACTAGTGAAATCACTCAATCGAAAGCCAATGATGTGAAATTGTCATCGAGTGTGAAGAATTTGCCATAAGTGCATGCAAGCTCTAAGGTACTTGAAGGCAGTCTCTTAGTCAACTTCCTGAATAATGAGTTGAAGTCGATAGGAAGTGACCACATCGAAAGAGGGTCATAATGTATCCCACATCATCAACACGAGACAAAGGGATGCAAAATGATTTTGGGTGATACAAAGAATTAGAGGTAAGTCTAATTGCAAAAGGAAAACTCTTGAACATATCGGCAACATTACTAGAAGTTTGGTAGCTTTTGGATCCATAGATTGGTGGTCATGATGATGTGGTAGAGATCATATGGAAGGAAAAAATAAATGGGCCAACCCAGTGAGGTCAACGATATAAAGGAGGATATCCCATCCCGACACGAAGTAGAAAATGTCACGTTCAAGAGTAAGCTACCGAAACAACTGATTAGATTTCCAAATTTCCCCCACCATTTCTTGCAGGTACCCCAATTAGTTTTAATCGCAAGCTTGAAGGGGATAGCATATTCTTGCACTATAAGTTCATCCTTCGGACAAATCTGACCTAGTAAGTTTAACAGGACCTAGGAAGGAGAAGCTCATGTTTGTCATGGTGACAAATGCGATGTCGTTTAACATTTTAACGAGTGTAACAAAGGCGTAACTTGATATATTTTTCATGTTTAGAGAGTTTGAAAAATACACAGAAAAGAAAACTCCACATGGCCCCTTTTCGTACATTTATGTCTCTCGAGCCTTAAAAGGTAGAAAATGATACTTGAGAGAACCGCTTGACCATTTCAGTAAAGCAATACCTTTTTCATAAATAGTGCATCCCAGCCCAAAAAAGGGGTAAACTTAAACTAGGCACATGATGTTTCGCATCTGTTAATGAGTTCGAAATGGCAAGAGCTCGACAATCCTTTCATGTTTAAAGGGTTGGAAAGGAGCTTCAAATCAAACCCCCCATTTTATTCTCTTTCATGAGTCAAAAGGGAAAAATACTCGATAAGCTTTTCATATGAGTTTTACGAGTCGAGAAAAGAGCTGAAACATGACTTGGCATCATCATCGAACATCCATCACTTGTCACTGTGCAAAAAGGTAAAATGCATTATCCAATTCTTGAGGCAAAATAGGTCAAAACATTTACAAAACCTAATATTTCATGAAAAATTGAATAAAAGGGAGGAAAAGTAAATATTTTTTAGCACTTACTATTTTACCTTGCTATGAAAGAATTTTCACCCACTTTTGCCCTAATTGTTCTAGAATAGATTGCCAGAGATCTGGGAGGTCATTTCCCAAGCCACCACTTACAAGTAAGAGCCAAAGTCATAAGCTCCATTTTCATACTATTTATTCCTGTTTTCATCCCTTATTTGAATTTTTGAGGGAGGTTTTGTCAAAAGTTTTTTCGCCCTTGGTCAACGCGACTTCCAGTCCTAAAATCACGCCGGCCAAGGGTGATTAAAATAGCCTATCGCACTGTCGGCACAACTATTTTTGAAATAGGCACGTCGGCACTATGAATAGTGAAAAAATCAATTTCCCTTCAAAACCACCATTGGAATATGAATTTTATGGGTCAAAAATGATTATTGACTCAAATATATGGTTTTTGCAGGAAAGAATCATCGAAAATGGTAGACTGGAAAGAAAATGAGCACAAAGATGTGGAAACTCAGGCATTAAATGACCCAAATTGCTTGAATGCTTTGAGGAACTGTGGGCTCCTCAAGTTCTTTCTCACACTAGGGATATGGGCCCAACCTAAGCTGCTTTGGTACTTGATTAGTCTCTTGGACATAAATCATATAATATTCATCATTGGTGACCAGGAGCTGGGGTTAGAAACTTCAAACATATATTTCATCATAGGACTATTTTGGAGAGGGGAATTATTCAACTTATATGGGTCATGACCAATTAGGGAAAGCATATCCATGTTTATTGCCGAACATTGCCTCAAAGCCCTCAAATCCAAGAGTGGCAAGATTGAGATTGGCACCATCTGAGATCTAACACTGAGAGTGCTACTATTGACTATCAATAAAGGGGCAGGGTCCCCAGATAGTGCATGAGACTATCAAGTCGAAATTCCTATATAGCATTGACTGTACAACACTGATGATCTTTAATTGGGAAAAATCCATGAAGATAAAAATAAAATTCCAACTGACAAAAGCTAAGGCAGGGAATCTGAAGCAATTTTTAACTAGATCCATACTAGTGACCTTTTTCTTGGAAAGGGTATTGTTGTTCCAATACCAGTTGACTAATGTAGATCCTCCAATGCCATGCAACCCCTGGATGGCCCACTGGAGTCATTTGATGCCTAGGATCAATGGGGGTCAGCCTATGTCTTATAGGCCTGCCTTCTTTTCATGGCTATGATGAAAACTAATTGTCATGGAGGACTGGACATATAGTGGCACCAACTTCCATGGAGATCTGGACATGTTGCTACCAGATGGGGAGGATTTTGACAATGAAGGTAAAAAGACAATTTTTAATTTTGTGATTTTTTTAGTTGTTTTATATATATATATATATGTGTGTGTGTGTGTGTGTGTGTGTGTGTGTGTGTGTGTGTGTTTATAACATTTTGTTTTGTCAATGTAGATGTTGGACCAGAGCATTCTGGTGGGATGTCCCTAATAGCCAGGCATGTCACCTACCAGTTTGATGTTGTCGCTCCTTATCAGGATGGGAGTGACAACGAGGAGGATATTGCAAGGAACCTTGAGGGTTTTGACTCATGGTATCCTAGATTATGCTCAGGTGGGAGACATTCCTCGCCAGTACCAGAGACACACAGTGGGAGTATCAGATCAGATCCATTGATTGTTGACTCATGTCATACGAGCCATGTCATGCTACCACTATCACCATGCTGATTAGTTCATCGGTCCAACATTTTACATTTTTGAGGCCTGTGTGCCACAGATAGATGAGGACTGCGAGCCGGTAATGTTATTTTGAACACACATATTATTTTTTAGGGTCTTTATGTATCAAACATTATCATCACATATATCTATGTTGTATATTCTTCCTTACTATGGTACAAATGATTTGTTTTGGTTTTTTCACATGTTTCGTAAATGTCTATCCAACACATAATTAGCTAATGCATTTGTCAATGTATTCATGCATATAGGAATATGATGATATGTAGTGTAATAAAAATTCCTTTCCAGTAGATGAATACGGAGATACATTCTCAATATCTGATGGTTTCTGACGAAATATTGGCCGTTGAGTTAAAGGACAATAAGTTGTGAATCTAGGTTGCAAACCAACTCTCGAATGTCAAGAGAAATGGCTTCTGACAACAGTTCGATGCCTGCACTGTATTCAACAATTTTTTTAGTTGTGTAACCTAAAAAAATACTTTGAAGATCAATCAACTAACTGTGAGGGTCATAAATATCCCATGTCATGGATGATAGGTTTTGGGTACTATGGAAAGCACAATCAGCGAAACTGATGTGAGGAGTCACAAACATTTACAAAGTAGGGAAAACATAGTAAACAGGAAAGTTGTTTGAAAACTAACATGTTTTTAGTGTCAGTCTTTGCAGCCTTCCTCCAGTGATCAAACATGCTCTTACAAAGTGATTTTAAGGTGTCAAGGTCAAATTTTGTCATTTCAGTGAGTCTTCAAGTAAAATTTGGTCACTACGTATTAGGTCTAGGGTTTGCTTTTACTCCTTTCAAAGTTGTCCAAATGTCGGTCCATGTCACCATTCAGCTGAGTGTACCATAATTTATAGGGTTGTCATCATCATGTCAAGTTCCACTAGGCCATTTTACACCTTGTTCATGTTTCAGTTATGCCTAGGTAAGGTTCATTTCCCTCTCCTAGGGTTTTGAAGGTAATTTCTCTTGGATGGTAAAATCATTATCAAAAATTGTATCCTAATGTTCATACACCTTCCCCTATCCTTAATGTACCTTATTAAACACTTCCCATCACTGAGATCCCCCAAATCCTCATTTTTCCACAAACCCTAGTTTCTTGCTACAGCTTGACAATTTTCTAGGTTAGCCTGTGTTTAACCCTTTCGGACCCCTTCCACTTACTCAATATTTGAAATTCCACTTTCCCCTGCTTCCTAACATCCCTCCCCACTTCCAAAAATTTTCTCAAGAATTTAGAAGCCCCTTATCCCCTTCACTTCACTTCATTTCTACAAATTCCTTGTTCCCCACATCGGGATAGGTTTTACTCTAATGATGTTTCTGAGCAATAAAAGATGAATTTGGGAAAACTGAGTTTTTTTTCTACAATAGTCCAAGGAATAAAAACCTCCTTCACTTTTTACACAAGTGTCATGGTTTTAGAGAAATGTCAAAAATACAGTTGCCTCAGGAGAATTGATGCACCTCTAAAGTGACCTTGGGAAAATCAAGTTTTCTACTAGCTTGGTTGGCCAAATGACTTGCTTGATGAGTCCAGTGATAACTAGACACAAATATATTTCCAATTAACTATCATGGGCTCAATTTGGAGTTGCGGAAGACCTTCACAAGTTGACTGCAACAGCACTCTGCCTTTAGGCAGCCTCATTTTGCACATTTTGACTAGTCTTGGGAGATTTGATTTTTGATAGGGAAAATGAACTTCAAATTGAACAATTCTAGTTTTTCTGGAAATTAAACTCAATAGCCTTTCCAACGAGCTATCCCACGCCCACTTTGGACACCAGGAAGGCCTCCAAATGTATCTTGCAAAAATCATTACGCATAGGGTTTGGTGGCGCGGCGCATTGGGCAACTGACGCAATGCATTGGGCTGTGATTTCCAGTGCAAAAATACACTGGTGTGGCGCATAGAGAAATCACGGTGTGTTGGGTTTGATGAACGGTGCATACAGCTAGCAAGCCCCAAAATTCCAAAAACTTGCTCCAAATCGCCCTAATCTCGTGGATCATCAATTGTACAAGTAAGTTGGGCTTCCATCATTGCTTTTCATCCAAGATTAGTGCTTGTTTGATGGTGGTTGTCTTATGGTGTTGGATAGAAAAATCAAAACCTACCAAGGAAAACAGTGCTAGGGTTTTGTATTAACTGTTTGGCTGCCAAGTTATTCCTCCCACCTCACATTCCCTTGCTCCATTTTTCCCTTGATTTCCCTATTTCCTAAAGTCACACACCCTTATATTCAAATCCCCTTTCCCAAAGTCCCAAATAATCTCTAATTCTAAAACCCTAGTCCTATATCAAAAACTACTAAATCATTCCCTAATTCCATATTTCCCTAATTAAACCCTACCCCAACAGTCCCTAAATCCCTCACTATTTTCTCCCTCCACAGTCCCTTGTATCACTCTTCCCTTGGTGGCAAAAGTCAAGAAACATCACAATCACTTATTTCTCATCAAGGCAGCTCCAAGATAGTTCATTCATTAGAAATATGGCATATGATCCTTCATATGAGTATGAAGAGGAGACACACAGTGATTCACCGACAGAGGTACATGCACCCAGGAGGCCTCATAGAGGTGGAAAACATATTAGAGAAGAACCAACCACTCTTGCTGAATTACAGGCCTGCCCTCTTGCCATCTCTTGTTTTCAGCACCACAAGTTTAGAACAAAGGCAAGAGGCCAATGCAGGATGAGGGGCCTTCAGGTGAGCAAGACTTTGTTCTTATTGAGGATGATGATATAGACATTGGCCCGCAAAGGACAAATCTCAAAGAGATCATCCAAGAGCAGCAGATAGACATCAAGGCCTTGTCCCTCAACTTGGAGAGGGCTAAGTGGATTATAAAATACTTGGAGCAAAGGAATAAGCAGCTTGAAGATTATCAAGTGATCATGGAGTTACAAAACATTCGAGAGAACTGCCAAGCTGCCCAAAGAAGGAGGGTGGAGTTTACTTCACTGGAGCAGGAGATTAATGATGATCGGGAGTCTTGGCTTGAGAAAGTCAATATCCACTTAGAGAGATTGTTGGAGAAGTCTAACAAGGAGAAAAACTTTCCGAGACACATGGCTTTTCATTACATGGCGAGGAACAAGGTTTGCAAGGCGTGAATAAGGAGTTTAAAGGCAAAATTGAAGAAGGCTTCAAAGAGGAGAAAGGAGCATGATCGACTTCAGATATTGGTTGAGGCTTTCTTGGCCCAACATAGCTCTTGATAGAGAATATTCAACCCAAATTTCAAAAAATTTGGAGCACTTTTTTTATTCTTGAAATTTTTTGGCACAAAAACAGGAATTTCTGCCCTATGCATCGCGCCACGTGCCGCTCGCTTTTTCTAGGAGCCTATAAATCACAAAAACTCTGAATTTTTGGATTTGGCATGAAAAAATATGCTTTCCTACCTACGTCCAAGAAATTTGAGCAAGTTTGAGCCCTCAAAAAGGTCAAAAACACTCAAAAAATGACCTACTACCCCTATTTTGACACACAGGAAGCAAGCTTGGGAGGTTTCATTTTTGGAGGGGAAAATGAAGGTAAAAGTAAAAAATTCCACTTGGGTTGGAAATTAGACAGGCAGACCTTTCCATCAAGCACACTTGGAGTGAATTTGGAAGCCAGGAACGCCTCCAAAAGTGGGTCCAAACAGGCATTATGCATAGAGAATCAGGTGCGGCGCATAGAGGAAAAATTGCCAGTTTGACCAAGTATTACTCTATTTTTCGCCCAGCCTTGGCCAGTTTGACTTTTTCACTTTCTTAATGGAAAAATTGTGATGTAATTTAATGTAAGTTGATTGATCATGATGTAAATATGTCAAATTCTCACTTGGTAAGGTAGATTCATTGGTTAAAATGTTGTTTGAAACTGAATGGATCAGTTCCCTAGTTTCTAGAGGCATGTTGTTCCACTGCCTGATTTCTAGTTCCTAGTTTAGAATCAGTTGGATCAGATCCTAAACATGTGATCTCAACCCCTAAAGGCTAGGATGAGCTATTCTTTGTCTATATTATGTGTTTTTCCAGTCATTGGCATGGTTGGACTCTTGAGAAAGTAAGAAGCTTCATTGTACACTCATATCAGTATTTTGGCTAAGGAATTGAGACTAGGATTTGCAGTACTCTTTGGGATCCTTGTGGAATTTGTTTTGGTACAGTGCTTTCTTATGTATTTGTGAATTTATTCATGTGTTATGCATATCATTTTCTCTCTTATGTCTTCTCAGCTAAATCAAACAAGAGTGTAAGTAGAATACATTGAAATTGCAGTGCTCTACTTGAAGTTTGCTTTAGTTGATGTTTTCCATTGTTTGGAGAGGATCCATGGTTTCTCTTACCCTCTTCAAATCCTCCCCTATCTGAATCCAACCATCTCACTTGATTTAGAGTGCCGAATTCAGTTGCCTACCTTTCCCCATTGAGACCTCTGCAAGACTATGCCTCATTCCCCGCACCCAAACTCTGCCTTCTCATCTAAGCCAAAAACTCATCAATTCATTCAAACAACCTCTTGAACATGTATACCTAGCCTAATATCAGTAGTTAAATCAGTGATCTCAAGCCTTTAGTGAATATAATTTGCTGAGATAGACCCAGAGAGAGCCCTCTCCTGACCTGGTAGGGCGAGCTACCAGGCTGAGCGTGGTTTGATGTTGGCCCTGGATGCTACCTTTTCAACCTGAGGTAAATCTAGGCTCTAACACATTCCAAACCACATTGTACAAAAATGAATGACACACTAATGTACACAATTAACCATGCAAGATGACCTAAGCATAGTACTTCTTGAGAAAGTCCATGCTAGGACTCAAGTAATCAATCAACATAGATTAACACCAAAGTTTTACTGTTGACATGACGAGTAAGCATCGACTTGGCCAAATAATAGAGTAGAAATCATATAAGGTATTGCCTCCATGCCCGTTATGCGAGGTAGGCTTACGAGTCAGATGGCAACCCCAGTGCAATAATGGGCATTGGGTAAAAACTCGGGAAGGGAAAAAAATCTTGAATGCATGAAGGGACAAAGGTGCCCTCACTTGAAAGATCTTGACCATGTCAAGATAAAATGACACGTAAGTAGGTAGTGGAGAATAGAAATACTCGAAACACATAAACATGGTTTTCAGGCTAGGAAAGAATGAGGAACGATGATGGGTATCGTTCCAAGGTGGTTCCTCGAGAGACATTACTTCCATGATACTTTCGTCAGCAAGAAAAATCATGGCTAAGGGATCAGGAGATTCCAAATCACCAAGCCATGGGGATTGAGAATATGTCTCAAGATAAGTCCTCAAAATAGGAGAATCAAAGGATATGAAACTTGAGGCTGAAACAATCTCCACGTAATTGATTTTGGCAGAACTAAGTGGCATAACCTCGCCCCAGGTATCAACAAGATCTGGTGAAGGTATGACCCAAGGATCAGATTTGACCGAGATCATGTTGATAGAGGCAACATGAGGAGGTGGGAGCAAAAAAATTCCCATCAAGGCAGAATCTTTGAAAAGACCTACCCCGACACTCTCATAGGGAGCACCAGTGTGCTCGACATACAGAACATTGCCATCCGAGAAGGAAGAGGCAAAGAAGGACAACTAGTTAACAATGACAATATTCCCTTGATGGGGAAAATGAATCACATGGAATAGGGAGGAGGCTACATCATGCATGGTATGGGTCCAGCTCTGGCCGAGTAGAATATTATAATTGAGATAAGTGTTAGCAATCTGTACCTCAACGTGTGCTATCTTTCCCTCCAAAGTAATGGTAAGGTTAGGTAAGACATTGAAGGGTCGCAAATCGCACCCATCGAAAGCTTTCAAAGTGTTCGGGGATTGGTTCAAAGTAGGAGAACCAATGGCCTTCCATCATATGATTGACATGATGCAGGTGGAAGCATCTTCATTGATGACAGTCCCATGGATGGTCTTCTCATTAATGATTACTTGAATGAGAAAGGCAATATGATGAGGTAGGCGTGGAACATGGTTCTCTAGAGCAAAACATATCAAATTGGAATTGGTAGGATCAATACCCCCAATAGCTTATAGCAAAGATTTATGCTGAGATAGACAATTTTGGAGCACCTCGAGAGCTGACATACTAAACGGTGCCTAAGCTAAGTCCTCAACAATATTATAGTATTGAGCGGCTCAAGCATTGGGATTGTACGAGGATTTCCTTAGTACACCTCGAGTGGGTGGCCATATAGCAAAATCAGGGTTAGGACACTCGATATGAAGAGGACCAAAACTCAGGGCAGAAGAAGAAGGGGTTGCTTCTTTCTCTCTCCCGGCTGTCAGAGCAGGAGTTTGGTAATATTTTGATCTAGTAGCCACAATAATAGTCATACTCATCATGAACACTTGTGATCCTGAGGAAGAAAATGATTGAGATTGGTCTACCATTTGAGTCTACTGAGACGGAAACTGCTCTTTTAGGACAACTGGGTCCCTTTAAGAAAATGACTAATTTTGGATCATTGAGGACAATCCTCAGTATAGTGATCCTACTCGCAAATGAGGCATGGATACTTGGGCTTCCATTGTGAAGAATCACGAGCAGAAGACTTAGGTGGACCCTGTTTTGGGGCATCAGCTTTACCTTTGCCTTTGCCTTTCTTCTTACCCTTCAACAATTTTTCCGCTGTGGTTAGCTAGACAACGTGGACCTTTGAGGTTTTACTAGGGCTAGTTGGATTCTAGGAGGAAATATTGGAAGCAATGTTTGAGACTGACTTCTGTTTAGAAGAAGATTTAGTAGGGGTCTCAAACACTAAACCAATTACTC
Source organism: Pinus taeda (assembly GCA_000404065.3). Lineage (NCBI taxonomy): Eukaryota > Viridiplantae > Streptophyta > Pinopsida > Pinales > Pinaceae > Pinus > Pinus taeda. Next base: position 78,614 of record APFE030325945.1, on the reverse strand, counting down.
CATCAACAGGAGGTGTATTCTGTGACTTCAATGCCGTGGAATTGAACAATGGCTGTGAAGCATCGGGTAATAACTCATATAAAGTGCTAGACTGAGAATAAACAAGACCTAAGTAATGGGCATGAGCAATGGCTTGTTCTTCAGTAACACATCCACCTATAGCTATATCATGAGCAATTGGAGCTACGAATGAATTCATGAACCATTCGGTGAGCAACTGATCATCAATCTCGAATTTGATCAGGCGACGTCTACATCTCCATTCATGGATGTGATCGGAGATGTGTGTCGCAATATCTTGCTTAAGCAACATGAGTAGATAGGTTCCAGTTTCATTGCGAACCGACAACTGGAAATGCATGAGGAAAGACATGGTTAAAGAGTTAAAGTCATGGTAAGTACTTCAAGGAAGCTCGATGTACCACTTGGCTACAGCACCTATGAGGATTCGTTGGAAAAGATAGAGATGAATAGAATCATCAACGTAAGAATTCGAAGAGCACCAGATGTGATATGTAATCATGTGGTCTTGAGGATCTTATTCTTCTTTCTCATTGAACTTAGGACAATCACTCGGGATCTTGAATGGAAACGAAGGCTAGTATGGTGAATGAAGGATTGGACCTTTAGTAGGGCAAGACATGTCTGGAACCTCTAGTGTGGCCAAGAACAACAATTGAGTATTAAAAGGCATTAGAGGTCGATAAGTGGGTTCGACCGGAAGAGTCATCCTTGCTGGTAAGGACTTTGGCCCCATAGTGGGGGAATTTGGCCATATGGCATTTGATTATGCCCCCATTGTGGGTTACCTTGGCCATAGGGAGGATTTTGACATTGAACACCTTGGAACTATTCGGTCATAGGTTGTTGATAAGAAACATACGGGTTAAGAGGTTGTTGAGCCTGCTGAACTTGGACATATGGATATTGTACCTATTGTCCCTGAACATATGGGTTTTGAACCTGTTGCCCCATAACAAGAGGATTTTGGACCTGCTATCCTTGGGCATAAGGATTGTGTACTTGTTGCCCTTGGACATAGGGATTTTGGACCTGTTTCCCTTGGGCATAAGGATTGTACACTTGTTGACCTAGGACATTAGGATTTTGGGCCTGCTATTGCAAGACTTGACCCTAGCCTTGTCCTTGCAAGGGTTGACCCTGCTGATATGTATATAAGGGTTGCTACTACTTGGGTTGGCTCTGCTAGTGCAAGGGTTGACCTTGTGGTTGCAAAAGATGTCCTTGGGGTTGCAGATGTTGGCCCTACAAAGACATAGGCTAGGAGTTTTGTGGAGCATACTGCATCTGGTGCTACATGGTTGGCTACCACTGTTGAGAGGGTTTCCCCTGCAGTTGTTGTAGTTGACCTTGTTGCGATATCATCTACCCTTGCTATTGCGTGGATGGACCTTTCTACAACAAAGGTTGCCCTTATTGTTGCAGAGGCTGTCCATGTTGTTGCAAGGGTTGAACAGTGCCCGGAAAACTTCTGAACTAAATTTGGCCATAGCCACCCTGAAAAGTGGATGAGCTAGTCTAAACATACTGCCTAGTCTAAAGGACATAAGGTGGATTGACCATCCTATTGGAAATAATATTGAGAGGGGGGCTGAATTAGTATTAGCAAGTCAATAATTTTTTCATTTCCATAATCAGATTCATATATGCTACTTCAATTAATTGAACTCACATGTATACGCAACTGTGTTTAAGGCAACTAGCGTATATCCAACAAACTTATGATTCAGTTAATTCATCATATGTTGATCTTTAATCTATGCATCAAAACCATATAAACAACCAGGTGCAGTAAAAAAAGAACAGACAATCTCACTCATGAACACAAGATATAAGGTGGAAATCCAATGTGGGTGAAAACCACTAGCTGCAATCATCTTTGTGTTGTTTTTAATAATAAGAAACTTATTTTTACAATTTTTGTATTGGTGCAGTCTTATACCAGTACGCAGGCTTCTTCCTATAAAAGGCTACAACCTTCTGTCATTCTCTAGCTTCTACTAGAAGGGAGCTATAACCCCCTAGCTCTTTTACTAGTATTTAGGTGTTGGTCTACATAAGACTACAACCTTCTCTTTTCTTCCAGGGACCACATTTCATAAATTTTCAGATTGGATCCATCAAAAACATCATTCAGCCATCAAATATATCTGCATCAACCAGTCCCCTTTTAAACCAACCACAACTAAATCAATCAATCACTTTGACAACCCTTCAATCTGATCTTTAAGAATGTTGTAACTAGAATATAGTAGCCAGAACCCAGAACACTGCAACAACAAATAGAAGCAGCTAAAACATATTTTATAAGGTATACGCTACTTCCATGTGATGAACTTGCGTGCATACGCGCTTTCCTCAAGGCGAACCTACGTACAGATCTGCAAATCAAATTTATGATGTATACGCTGTTTTGATATGTAGAACCAGTGTGTATACGTGCCTTTGCTAAAGTGAACCTATGTACAGATCTGTAAATGATGATTTAAACATTACAACAATTCCAGAGTTCAGTTATACCCAGATCATCATATTTGCAGACTACAACATGCACCAGTTATTCAGATGAATGATGAAACCACAAAAAGATAATTCACTTCAAGCCTTAAGATCTTGACCCATCATTATATCTTATCCTTCATCAAGCACTAAGGTTCTTCCTCAGCTCAGATCCATCTATGCTCAATAACCTATATACTAGATCTTAATCTTGATTATATTTTCAATACTTGAGTGCCTTGGCCTAAAGATCTTCCCTTCCTTTTATAGTCTTAGGCCTTACTCAATACCATGGACCAAAACCACTTAGGACCAATACCTTGGACCCAATACCTAGGGTCAATACCTCGGACCAGATACCTTGGACCAATACCATGGATCAAAATACCATGGACCAAATACCTTGGACCAAAACTTAGTTTTCCAATATGTATGCGCCTTTCATTCTGTGAAAGTGCATGTCTACATATACGCGACTTGTATATAGTGAACCCGCATGGATACGTGGCTTGGCCAATGGTGAACCTGCGTATACCTCTTTCTTCATCCTGTGAAGTCTAATCTAAACTCTATGTTGTTAACCTGCTGAACTGTGATTTGTCATCTGAGTGAGTTGCCATCAAGGACAACACCTATGTCATAATGCCAACAATCTCCCCCTTTGGACTTGATGGAAACCCCAAGTCACTCTCCTCCTTTGTCATCAAGGGTAAAGGGTCATGCTCCCCCTGAATACATGCTGAATTCTCTGATATGCTAAAGTGTGTTGATTGAGCTTCATGATCGTGTCCATGATCCACCTGAATATAAGCAAGGTCTGCAAAAATATGTTGTAAAAGAATAAAATGACTCTATACATACATCATAAATGACCTTCCTATCACCAATGACTCATACATAAATCCATATCCCAACCAAGTGGGGATATACCAAGTTTGACTCATCCACCCAACCAAGTGGGGATATACCAATTGTTTATACATGTTGAAACATTACATCATCCATCCCATGCATAGTGGGTTAACAAATTAGGTCGTTTCATGACCGTTACATTAAAAGATATACATGACATATATAACATAGACCAAATATCTTAAAAAAGACCATGATAGTCATCAACAACTATCATCAGTAGCATCTAGCAATCGACATCCAGACTAGCAACCATGTTCTCCCCCTAAGCCTATTCCTCCTTAATAAAAAACAACTGTGTGAATTTGTACCAAGATATTCTAAGGTAATGCCAACAATTCATTATTAGAAGCATATGCTCCCCTTGAACCTGTGCCAGATCATCATTGTTAGATCTGATCATTTCAAATAAATGAGTTATCAAGGCATCATCATCAATGAGATATACATCAAGTTATCAACAACTTATGAGAGCCAACATATTTCCACATGTCATCTATAGATTGTAACCATCATCAAACATAGCAGATGATTCATTAAACCATATCAAACCCCTTTCTTCCCGAGTTTGGCCTACTGTTTTCCTCAAACCAACATATACACGACTGTATCCATAGAGATCAGCGTATGTACGTGATTACGCTTCATGAAACTTGTGTATACCAACATTTCTCTTAAACAAATAGGATTTAACAGTAGGATGATGTAGCAACTACTCCCAACTTCTGTCTAAGATATTCAAATGTCTCTCTGGGTAGTGGTTTGGTGAATATATTAGCAACCCGTTCTTTAGAGGGAACATACTCCAATTTGACCTTTTCTTCAAGCACTTGTTCACGTAGAAAACTATATTTGATGGGTATGTGCTTGGTCATGGAATGCATGACTTGATTCTTTGAAATACTAATAGCACTTGTATTATCACATAGAATGGATATGGGTGGAGTACATGTGATATGAATGTCTTGCAAGGTTTGCATCATCCCAAGTAGTTGTGTGCAACAAGATGCAGCAGCCAGATATTCTGCTTCAGCTATAGATAATGAAATTGAAGTTTGTTTCTTGCTGAACCAAGATACTAACCTGGAACCCATATAGAATGCACCACCACTATTACTTTTTCTGTCATCAACACTTCCTACCCAATTTTCATTTGTATATGCATGAAGTGTAAGATTTGTATCTCTAGGATACCATAAACCAAAGTTCTGTGTTCCTTTATATTTGAAAATCCTTTTGACTGCCTAAAGGTGTGATTCCTTTGTATTTTCTTGGGATCTTCCAACTATTCCTACTACATGCATGATGTTTGGTTAGGTACCTATTAGATAAAGTAGACTGCCAATCATGGATCTATAAGTTGGTTGATGTACTGCTGTTGATTCATCATTTGAGTTGAGACTACATCTTGTTACCATTGGGGTACATACTGGTTTAGAATCTTCCATGCCATACTTTTTGAAGATCTATTTGAGATATTTGTTTTGTGATAGAAAAATACCATCTTTATTTTGTTGAACTTGTAGACCAAGAAAATATGTAAGCTCACCAAGCAGAGACATTTCAAATTCTTGCCGCATTATCGAAGAAAAATTCCGACTCATGGCTTCTTCATTGCTACCAAAAATGATATCAGTGATATAAACAACAAGTATTAGCAATTTATTATTGTCAATCTTTGTATATAGATTGCTATCAGCTGATCCCTTTAAAAAACCTTGTTGATGAAGATATTTTTCAAAACGATAATTGTAGAAATTCCCACTGTAGATCACCTAGTAATGCAATGTACTAAAGCAAAACACTTGATCTACTTCTACAAACAATTTAGCAGAAGCTTAATTGAACATGAGCAACATCAATAAGAACACATATAATTGATAAGAAGGAATTAATCACACATAATACAGAAGAATTTACCTGGGGAAAGCCTCGGCCTAAAACCCCAACTCTGTATTATCATATAAGCGGAAATATATCCAATATTACAAAAAGAATCAGCACAAAAGCTATCCAGCTCTCTCTGCAATACCTCTGCTACTCATAGACAATGAAAGGCCTCTATCTAACCCCTGGTTTTCCCTCCAAGACTCCTATCTCTTTGCACAATTCTCATTGGGGTCCAGTGCAACCACATGTGTGAATTTGCCTCTTCACACACTCACCAACCTCTGATCTAACTGCACAGTCCTGAAGGAGATAAATCCTTATCATGGATGAGCTTCCTTTAGAGGAAAAATATTCATCCAACTGATAGTAGATTTTCCCTTCTCTGATCTCAACTGGGTCTCTTCCTGAACTGACATGCAAGAGTTATCCATGAGTGAATACTCAGTTATCTGAAATACAATAGTTACATGCATGCAAGCATTAACAAACTGAACTCTCATTAATTTAACAAACTGTTAAATTAATCTAACTGGACTTGACTTAGTTAACTGAGCCAACCAATTACAACTCAATATTACAACTCATCTTATCTCTTTAACTAATGGATAAATTCCTCAATTAATAGATAAACTATTGCATGTCCCCACATAGACTTTAAGTTTGATCTTCCTTAACTACTTAGCTCAAGATGAATTAATTAATTAATTTTAAAAATACTATTAATATCAAATTCGAATTTTAGTTCGAAATCCATCCTGAACTACTAAAAAAAAGAATGATATTTTTAGCACTTCCATTTTTCATTCCCTATTGCCCAATCTAGCACTGGTACCCAAACTGCTATTTTTATCACTTCTATTTTTAGCATTTCTTGTTGCCAATTTTCAACACTCCCTCTCAACAAGAAAGGCTTCAAAACGAACTCAATCCTGTACCTCTGGAATGTTCTGCATGCAACACATCTAGCAAGTGTGGTTGCTCCAGCAACTCTCAGAACAAAAAAACTCCCTGCTGACCTCTTTGTTGGGCTAGAAACATACTCTGATGTTGAAGCTCTAGTTGCTGCTGATAACTGCTCCCTCTCTGACCTTTAAGCTGCTGCAACACTCCATGTATCTTGCACCATTGCACACCTCTCTGTGCCATCTTGCACTAGTGCAACACTCCTATGCCTCTCGCATTGTTGTAGCCCGCTAGCTCTACACAGCCCTGGGACTCCTGCACTGTATCTCTCTTTGCCACTCCATCTGCATCTGTCTCTACCCAATCAACCAGTCCTGCTACTCCTCATCGCCCCACATCACTCCACATCGCCCCACCTCCTACTTAGAGGTATGGCTGCATGTGATCCCTCAGCCCACCTGGCTCAAAATTTCCCTCGCTAAAGGTCTCTGCATGATTAGATGTATCTTCTTGATCTCCACTTAGCTTCCCCTGTTGTGGTTGCTCCACAACCTCCTGAAGTTGTTGCACCAATCATGGCTCCTCCACAATCGTCTGAGACTTCTTCTATTGTTGCATGTTGAGAGGTAATATACTCTCCCTCTCAACCACCAAGTCTCCATCAGTTGCTTTGCTGCTCAAGGTTTTGCATGCATCTTGAACCTCAAAAGCATATAGGTTCTTGACCTGTGAACTGATCTGCTTCACCTGTCTAGTGATGATGTGTCTAAGGAAAAAAATTCCCTTACTGAAGACTACATCATAGCCTCTATATTCCAACATTGCAATTGACACCAAGTTTCTCTTCAGTCCTGGTACATACTTGACATCAGTCATGGTAAGGCGTGCTCCATGCTCACTCTAAAAAATAACTGTGCCTACACCTGAAACACTATACTTTTCATCATTACCCATCATTATGAGTATCTAGAGATCTTTCTCCTCCAAAGTACTGAACAAACTCTTGTCGTTGGTCATGTGGAAAGAAGCTCCACTTTCAAGAAACCAACCACTTCCCACCATGGATGAAACCATGCATGCGAAGAGTGTGAAATCCAACTCGAAATGTGAAGCAAGTGCCTCAATTTTAGATCCTTTCCCGGATCCATTCTTGGATTTCCTCTATGGACAATTTGTTGAAAAATGGCCCACCTCATGACAATGAAAGCATCACACTTTCAATTTGTCAAACTTCTTCCCATCATGGGAAGAACTGGATTCAGAAAGAGAAACCTTCTCCTTCCCCTTCTTCGCCTTACTCGTTAAGGCACAGTTTTTTTCATCCTCCATGGATGAAGAAACATCTTTGGTGCTTCTTCTTATCTCCTCCTACATCAAATCTGACCAAATTCGTTCCCAATCTGGCAGTTTCTCTCTTCCATTAATCACGTCCTAGTAGCTATGCCAGCTCTTAGGATGACGTAGAGTGCAAGACTCACC
>APFE030325945.1:24707-66457 GCA_000404065.3 Pinus taeda | reverse complement strand
GTATTTAGTATAGGAGAACGTTTTACTTTGATAATTTCATTTAAGGTTTCTGATCCTTTAACAAATCTAAGATTGAGAGCTTTTGTTTTCTCAATATCCTTTCTTAGACCCACAATTTGACACTCTAGTTTTTCATTGTGTTTTTCTCTTTCAGCAAGTTGGAATGTCAAAGTATCTATGAACATATTCTTTTCTTCTAAACATATTTTGAGTTTAGAGATTTCTTCATAAAGATCATCTTCATCTAAAGCATCTAAGAAATCATCATCTTCATAAGCCATTACAAGTCTATAGCCATTACTATTTTCATCTTCATCACTAATTGATAAACCATCGCTATCTTCATGAGAATAGTAGCTCTTCTTACTTACACTTTGTTTTCTATTCCATTTTGCAGATTCATTACCTTTGTCAAGTTTATCTTTATGAGGACATTTGGCAGCATAATGACTGACTCTTCCACAAGAAAAACATTTGAAAGTTAGTTTACCTCTGAATATTCTGAAACCTCGTTGATGGTTCTTGACAAAGTTTGCTTCTTCTTCTTCTTCTGAAATATGTCCTGATTCATTTAGTTCTTCTTTTCCTTTTGTTGAAACTTTAAATGTGACTTCTCTCATATCTGATGGACCTCTGTTTCTCATCTCAAAGGTAGTTAAGGTTCTATGCAGTTGTGTCATAGTAATAGTCTGAAGATCCTTCTTTTCTTCTATGGCAGATACTTTTGATTCAAACTTAGTAGACAACGATCTTAAAACCTTTTACACTAAAGTAACTTCTTTTATCTCTTCACCCAGATTCTTCATGCAATTATCAATCTCATCTATACATAAGAAGTAACTATCTATACTTTCATCATTGTGCATCTTAAGAGTTTCATATTGAATTATGAGAGTTTGCAGTTTTGCACGTTTTACCTGAGAGTCTCCTTCGTAGCTTAGAATGATTTTGTCCCATATTTATTTGGTGGATTTGAGTTGCATGACTTTGAAAAACTCTGATTGTGACAGACTTCCCAATAATGTATTGATAGCCTTGGCATTGGTTTCATATTGCTTTTTACCTGCCGCATCTGTAGGAATTGTTGATGGAAATGTATATCCTCCTTCCACGATTTCCCAGACATCTGTTCCATGAGATTGAAGATAGGTTGTGGTTCTTACCTTCAAATAAATAAAGTTGCTTCCATCAAAGATTGGCAGTTTGATGGATCCCTCTCTTTCTTGATTACTCATGATGATGGATCTCCTTCAAGCGATCAAGATTCTTCTGAAGGACCTGCTCTGATACCAATTGTTGGAAATAATACTAAGGGGGGGGTGAATCAGTATTAGCAAGTCAATAATTTTTTCATTTCCATAATAAGATTCATATACACTACTTCAGTTAATGGAAATCGCATGTATATGCAACTGTGTTTAAGGCAACTAGTGTATATCCAACAAACTTATGATTCAATTAATTCATCATATATTCATCTTTAATCAGTGCATCAGAACCATATAAATGGTAACCAGGTGCAGTAAAAATAGAACAAACAATATCACACATGAACACAAGATATAAGGTGGAAACCCAATGTGGGTGAAAACCACCTACTACAATTGTCTCTATCTTCTTTTTAATAATAAGAAACTTCTTTTTACAATTTTTGTACTGGTGCAGTCTTATACCAATACACAGGCTTCTACCTACAGAAGGATACAACCTTCTCTTTTTCTCTAGCTTCTATTAGAAGGGAGCTACAACCCCCTAGCTCTTTTACTAGTATGTAGGTGCTAGCCTACAGAAGGCTACAACCTTCTCTTTTCTTCGAGGGACCACATTTCATAAATTTTTAGATTGGATCCATCAACAACATCATTCAATCATCAAATATATCTGCATCAACCAGTCTCCTTTTGAACCAACCACAACCGAATCAATCAATCACTTTGACAACCCTTCAATCTGATCTTTCAAAATGCTATAACCAGAATACAGTAGCTAGAACCTAGAACCCTATAATAGCAAAGACAAGCAGCTAAAAAATATCTTATAAGGTATACACTACTTCCATGTAATGAACCTGTGTGCATACGTGATTTCCTCAAGGGAAACCTGTGTATAGATCTGCAAATCAAATTTATGATGTATACGCTATTTTGATAAGCAAAACCAGTGTGTATGCATGCCTTTGCTAAAGTGAACCTATGTACAGATCTGTAAATGATGATTTAAACATTACAACAATTCCAGACTTCAATTATACCTAGATCATCATATTTACAGACTACAACATGCGTCAATTATTCAGATAAATGATCAAACCACATAAAGATAATTCACTTCAAGCCTTAAGATCTTGACCCATCATTAGATCTTATCCTTCATCAAGCGCTAAGGTTCTTCCTCAGTTCAGATCTAGCTATGCCCAGTAACCTGTATACTATATCCTACTCTTCATCAGATATTCAATACTTGAGTGCCTTGGCCTAATGATCTTCCCTTCCTTTTATAGTCTTAGGCCTTACTCAATACCATGGACCAAAACCACTTAGGACCAATACCTTGGACCCAATACTTAGGGTCAATACGTCAAACCAGATACCTTGGACCAATACCATGGATCAAATACCTTGGACCAAAACTTATTTTTCCAATATATACATGCCTTTAATTATGTGAAAGTGCGTGTGTATGTATAGGAAACTTGTATACAGTGAACCCACGTGTATACACAACTTGGCCAATGGTGAACCTGCTTATACCTATCTTTCTTCATCCTGTGAATTCTGATCTGAACTCTATGTTGTTAACCTGATGAACTGTGATCTATCATATGAGTGAGTTACCATCAAGGACAACACCTGTGTCATAATGCCAACACATCTCTTGAGAACCATATGGAATGTAAGGTGTCTGGTACTGAACTTGAGCCTCATAAGGCTGTCGATACTAGAAATTTCCTGACCCAGATAGACCAACGGGATTTTGAACCTATTGGTACTGGACATTGCTTGATCCAATAGGACCAGCAGGGTTTTGAATAATGCTAGAAGAAGTCCGGTTCATACCAACCATGTGAGCCTGTGATTTACTCACATTGGTGGTGCCTGACACCATAAAAATGCTCATATTATGCCCCCCAGGTAGTGGCACATCCTGGCCAATTACTAGAGGGATCAAATAATTGATAAGAACATTCTTCAAGACCACTGGTTGAACTGGATGGGTGACTAGGACGAATGATAAAGAGGTTTCAGAATGGTGGGTTGCACTGGGACTAAGGTGACACCCTGTTGGGAGGTCGAACTCGCAATGATCATACCTGTAGTAGGCATGGTGCCAGATACCCAAACAGGGTTATGCTAAAGTGATGAGGTGCTAGCTGTACCTAAAACCAATTGTGCCAAAGACACATAATTAGGTGGAAATTCCTGATATACAATGATGGGAATGCTCCTCCTATAAGGGAAACCTTCAAAAGGAAATGGATGTTCTTCCTCCTTAATAGTGTGTGGAGTAGAAACTTCTGACTCATCCGGAGAGGTGACTGGAGCATCACCTTCAGGATCCAAAGCTGGGAACAAATGATGACGAATAACAGAAGAGGTACGAGGGGATAATTCCAAAGGAAAACTTAGTTGATCGTATGTATTGTATGGATGATGCGATGATATCACAACAAGGTTGACCAAAGGATTCAGAGGATAGATGACCAGTCCAAGCTGACTGTCAATAGTCATTGAACCCTCAAGAGTTTGAATGGGATTGTTTGGAGATCCCAGGCCAAAATCAGGAGGTGACCCAGTACTTGAAGTAGGCGGAGGATGTGATGAAAAAGGCTGAATACTCAGAATGATTCCAAGTTCAACACCTTGGTCCTCAAGTGGCTGTGGTAATTCAGGAAAATGCTCCTCTAGGAATATTTCAGACAGAGGAGAGGAAGAGGAACTAGGTGAATCAGATAGTTTAACCATGATGACCTTGTCTTAGTTAACAGGAAAAGAGAGAGATAAACTTCAAGGCTTTAAAATGTTATTTAGGGAAAACTCATGATTTGGTCTAGAAAAGACTAACAAAATGTTATAATATCCTGGTCAGTCAATTGTTTTTGAAGATGCATAAATAGGCTGGTGCTCTTTTATGTTTTAAGAGTCGAGAAAGAAACAAATATGACTCTATCGCTTTTGATTGGAAACGAGCTTGAAAGGAGAAGCGCTCGAATGATATTTTAAGTTTAATGAGTCAAAAAGATCAAATGGATGCTCTAGATGATCTAGGTAAAAAGGATTACCAAGAAACTATGAACTGCAGAATACCTCCTAGCAAACCAAGAAGTATGAGTAGGAAATCTCCCTGAATGGTTCGTTTGGTGTATCACGTTTGCAAGGTGGTCGACGCAGCTTCCTATGGATAAAGGATTGCATCTTAGAGGGGTCTCCCGTTATATACTTGATGGTACAGGGAGCAAAAATCCCTACCATCTATGTCTAGTGCTGAAGCTAATGACAACTTCTAGGTTTAAAGATGATAGAACACGTCTCTAGCCTAGACCTTCTGGATATGATCATTAGATTTCAAATGTACCTTAGGTTAATTGAGTTCATTTTAAAGTTTATCTTGAGTTATTTCTCGGTTTTCAGGCCTTAACAATGTGACTCGAAAAAACCCTAAATGAAACTAAATGAGACAAGACCCTTTCAATTCGATAAATTGTCTACACTAGAGACGGTAAAAAACACACAATCAAATGTAAACAACCAAGAAATTGAAAGAAAAATGATTTTTCACTACTTCACTTTTTGAGAAATAATCTAATGAAAAATATATTCCAAATCCTAATTTCCTAACAAGTACATTGCTAACAGTCCTTTCAAAAGCAAAGAGAGTTATTTTTCTTTTCAAATGCCAATGCAATCCTAGTCTTCAATGATGCTAACTACCATAGCATACTCATGCAGCAAACTAGAATTTTATACTTTTCACAAAACGATGAAATGAATTTTCTCATAAAACACTTCAATGGAAAAATTTTGGGTTGAAGCTCCAGAAGAAATCATTGGGTCAAAGTTGCACAAGAAACTACTTGAAGTTGCTGAAGAAGTTGTTGGGGTCAAAATTTCTAGAAAGAAAACTCATCAAGGAGAAAAATTGACTTAGTCTTGGAGGGGTCTTTATCAAGGGTCCTAGGTCTTGGAATTTATCATTTGAAGTTTCTATAAGAAGAGAAGAATTATTGTGGGTTTTCCTCTCAAGTGGAGAGGTTTTAGCTCTGACTGATTGCCTACATCTTCCATCTTGTTGTCTCATTGTTATTTATAATTTGGTGTTTTTTTTTATGATAAGACAATTAAATTTAATCAAGATAAATAAGAAGCCAATCAAGTTAAGTAAAAATAAATCAAAAGCAGCTATCAAAAGAAGAGAAATTACCTAATCTAGTTTCCCTACATTTCTCAACATGGTATTAGAGCTCAGGTGATTACATCAATTAAAGTTAGCTTGAATAAGGACATTCAAAAGGAGTATCAAGAAAGTTCAAGGAATCAAAGAGGACATTGAATCATCAATAAGGGATGCATAAGGGCCGAACAAAGGAGCATCAAGAAGAACAACTCATTTCAAGGATTGTTGCATCTCAAAGAAAATAAGACCTCAAAACCCTAGCTCATCCAAATAAGGGTTCTACACTTTAAGAATTTTTTAGAAGCTCACATCATCATCACAAAGAAAAGATATCAAGGACCCTAACTTGATTAAAAGAATAACTACACATTGAAGCATCTTGAAGTGTCTATATGTAAGGGAAGAAGGAAGAAGCGCTACTATCATCATCAAGTAATCAAGGTGATATCCCTCCTCGTAAGTCAAGGATCACTAAAAAAGCATGTTTTAAGGAAGACATCTTCTATTGTCAACATCATCAAGAAAGGAATCAATTGATAGATTTCATCATCAAGGAGTATCTTCACTTGAATAGTAAGCTTTTTTTTATATCTATGTCGAAATATATCAAAACAAATTCATTCTGCAAGGAAAGAAACAAATTAGTTGGGTCATCAAACTTTCTTGCATGGAAGAAGATAACATATTTGGTCCTCATAGAAAATGAAATTGTTGGACATGTTAAGAGTTCAATCACTAAATTTCCAAAGGAATAAGTTCAACATCTATAAAAGTATATGAAAGGGGAAATAAGGTCTCAAAGTATCCTTATAGAATCCATCAAGGATCCCCTCATATCCTATGTATCAAAGCCAGAGACAGCAAAAGAAATCTATGAAAAGTTAGTAGAATTTTTCCCTGTAAGCACTGCTAGACAAGTCATATATTTGAGAACTGAGCTATATAAGGTGAAGGTATCGGAGGAAGTAGTGATAGCCTCATAAAGTTGGGGAAAATAATGTTTGATAAAGAAATGGCCAGCGTGGTGATCAACGCACTACCTGATGAATGGGTCAACTTCATATTAAGAATCTATGGAACGAAGGAATCCACCCCATTCAATGAAGCTTGGTTATTATGTAAGATTTAAGAAGCCAAGTTGAAGGCAATAAGTGATGTTGGAGAAAATGAACAAGTTCAAGCATTTTCTGCCATGGCTAAGAGAAAAGGAAAGTTTGGGAAAAAGAAGACTATCAATATGTCAAATATCCAATGCTATGGCTATTAGGAATATGGGCACTACAAGAAAAATTTTCATAAAATTAATAAGGAGAATAAGGAAAGGAATGAAGCTCACATCACCAAAGAAGTATAAGAACCTGAGAAGAAGAAATCAAAGAGGAGGAAGTGAAATATATCTACTATGACTGAGATAATCTCATTCACTTAGTTCTTTCCAGTTTTATAAATAATAGTTATTATGGTAGGAAGCATTGTAATTATGATAGGATGCATCATATAGGATATGGCATCAAATTGGAAGCATACAATTGAGGCAAGAGCTCTTGACAGAAGTATAATTCTACATGAATGTAGTAGTCATGATAGAAAGGAAGTAGCGTTTGGTAACCACACTAAAAGCATGAGTAGCATACATGGTTGGAAGAAATTCATCTAGAATGGTAAAGATAAATCATCACACATCATCATCAATTGGAAGGAGCATTTGCAAAATGAGGATAATTTTAAAGGTCCTTTGTTGGAATATTCATTAGAAGGTTCACCTCTCTTAGAAGAAGCAAGTGTCTCAGTGACCATTCCACCTTGTTTAGATCCATCGTTTAGAAGGTTGAAGGTAGGTTGACAAAGGAGAGAAACATATCAAGATGGTTGAAGTGCTTTAAATCAAGGAAAGGAATATGTCGAAGGAAGTACATATGAGCTACAAAAAAAGGA
The DNA here is from genome assembly GCA_000404065.3 of Pinus taeda. Lineage (NCBI taxonomy): Eukaryota > Viridiplantae > Streptophyta > Pinopsida > Pinales > Pinaceae > Pinus > Pinus taeda. The sequence goes on along the minus strand of APFE030325945.1, from coordinate 59,131 downwards.
GGTATGTATATATTTTATAGATTAAGTCATGCCATCATATAGTTGTAGACAAAATGGGTGAATTCTCTACCCCATGAGCATGATCGAAAGAAATGGATATCTTCCTTTAGAAATATGCATGAAGGCACAGTTCACATATTGACAAGATGAAATCAGCATAATATGTCCTCATATGGAATATGAGGTGGTTGACAAAGATAAAGGAATCATGGATGAAAGGTTCCTCGGGAGTAATATGTGAAGAAAGAAAGAAGAGATAGTGAAAAATGCAACTACGGCCACATAAGAAAAGGAATTTAACATTGAAGGACTAGAAGAATTGGCTATGACATCTCCATTGAGAAGGTATGAAGCCCCTAATAAGGTCTACAAAGGAGGGAGACCCTTGACATTGAAAATATTGGAGATGTGTTTATGAATGTGCGAGAAGTTGATGTTGCAAGAAATTAGATGTCATGATGAAGGGCTATCACAAAAGGTAACTTTAATTTGATGTTAAATATTTTTTTTGAACAACATCTAGATGGGTTGATACAGGGCTATTGAAAGATATTTGTAGATGTCACCTACAATAAGCATTCATGTGCTTGGGTGGAAGATCCTAAAGGAAACATGACTTGGTAGAGGTAGTAGTATGAAGAAAAGTCAGAGTGGACTAGAAGATCAATTTCTAATGAAAAGAAGGATGACATGACTATTGGTTCAATCCTATGGTTCATTGAAGGAAAGTGATGTATGGTCAATTCCCTATGAAGAAGAAAGAGAATATGAAGGCTCCATAATGATGAAGATGGAAGTCATGACATCAAAAGGAGGAGCTCTACAAGTAGCAAAAGGTACCATGACCTTCAACATAAATCTACTAAAAACAAGTCTCTAGTTAAGAGGGAACCTAGATGAGTCCCTGGATAAGAGGGAGCTTCGTAATTTCCTTATAGGAATATGCATACCTTCCCTAGTCGAGAGGAGAGATATACACATCATTTTTGTCTTCACTTCATGAGGAAGGAATGGAGGATTAGGTAAGCATCTTGCATCCGATACTCTTTGAGGATGACGTAGGGCATCCAAGATAAGGGTAGTCGAAGAGGAAATTCCTTGAGGATGTGTTATTCCAAGATAGGAATTGTCCTAGAAGGACATACCCTATGAACACCCGGGTGGGGTATGTGCCTTGACAGACAATGATGATGGTGTCTGTCAATCATTGGTCTCACCAACATTGTGCTCTAATCTTGTTGAGAGATAAAGTTGTTAGTCAAGGCCTTGCTATGTAACAATGTTGGTTGGTATGATGCAAAGATATGGCTTACCAATTCAAATCTTATTATGATAATTCTTCAGTTTGAGAATGTTCAAGTACCTTGTATGGATTATATACACCTCCCTAGTTAAGAGGGGGCGTTGAAATATGTAACTAGGTTCCATGTTCATAATGACATAGGTAATCATGATTTTATGTATTTTATGTAAAGATAAAATAAATTTATAATTGTCATTCTTGAAGCATGGGTTTCATGCTTAAGGATAATTTATTTTTAGTTCAAATGCCCATTAAGTGCTTCTAAGGTTTTTTATTGATTCTATAAGTCAATTGAGTCATTCTCATTTATGGAAGACCCATTTTGGGCATGTTATATATTGTAAAGAAAATTTATTTGAGTCAAAAATAGAGTCAAAGATCCTCCAAGGCCTTGTCAAACAAGTAAAACAAGTCAGCCTAAAGGTAGTAATTTGTACCCCTCAAAAGCCCATATATAAGAAGGAACTTGACCTCATTTGGACACACTGTCAAGAAAGTTAGATGTCCTTAAGATGGAAGATGGATAAGAACAAAAAATAAGAAGAAGAAGAGCAAGATCAAAGTTTTGGACCTCTCTCTCTCTCTTGTGTTAGGGTTTCTACAGTTGTTAGATAAGTCGAAGAGTTGGATAGTTGTTGGGGTCGAAGTTGTAGAAGAATTTGTTGTGTCGAATGTAATATTACTACTTAGGAAATACATTGATAAACCAAGAAAAAAGTAATATAAACACACAAAATTTAGAAATATAAGTAGACACCCAGAAAATCTCCAAAAACACCATTGAGTGGAGCCATTTTCTTATGTATATGGAGCAACAATACGATGGGTTACAAAAAGAGTGGACCTAGGCTTTCCACAAAGGAAAGCTAGATAAGCCCTAGGTTAGAAAATACAATGCCCATATGTGGAAATGAGTTGCCCCAAATATGCCTTGTGCTACCCTAGAGAAACTTCTATGTCTGCTGGAAAGAAATTGTTGAAAGAACCTTCTCCCGTGTTCAAAAAATTCTACAAAATTAGCCCTTGAGCTCCTCTTAACAACCCAACCAAAACCCAAAAATGGTTTGGTCTAGTTTAGACCTCTGAAATTGACCCCGAAATACCACGTCCTCCCCAACTAGCTGAAAAATATGGCCTCCCTAGAAAATCACTATAGAATCCCTTCAATTAGTCCAAAATCTTATGTTTCACTCCCCCAGATGACTTCCTCAAATTCCCTACACAACCCAGCTCCACAAATACATTCCTCAACTTCCCACATATACCCAGCTTTAGTCTCCTGTGCATGCCCCAGGAGAAGAGAAATTCGTTTTGCCCTCAAGAATTAATCTCTCACCCCAAAACTCCTCACAAGGCTTAGCCTTCGCCTGGAGCAACTCCACTTAATTTCTCCTAGAAAACACCTCCTAGAAGATAGTTGAACCTCTACTACGTCCTTTTGGAGCATGAATTAGCTGACATAAATTGCTGAAAGATGATCCCGAAATCTCCACAAATATCCCTCCAATTTAATGACAAATTTACCTCCCTAAGGTGTCACTCAAGGTCCATTGAAAGAAGGGTGAGATCTCCCCTTGGAAAGATTTGTGCTAAGTAGCACCTGTGACCCAACTAAACAAATTGAGCAACAAGAGAATAATAAAGTTGAAAAAATAACCCAATAGTTGTTATGCCCCTTCTATTTATAATTTTGACTTGCCTTCCCATGTGGGTCCCTCCATCCACCATTTCGACCTATTTCCTTGGAAAATTTGACTTCCCTCTGCAAGGGATGTGTATTAAATGTGGGTGTCCCCCAACATTCCAAAAACAAAATTACTTTGGCCCCCATCTCCAAAGTCTCATCCCCCAAAATTTCATGGGCCCCATAATAGTAAAAAATGCAAAACTGTAAAATTAACTTTAGAGCAATAGTTTTAGGAAGGAACACTACATCGAAGTTCCAAAAGAAAGTTCTATAAGAAACTATTGGGTCGAAGCTCTAGAAGAAACTGTTGGGTCAAAGTTCTAGAATAATCTGTTGGGTTGAAGTTCCAATATAAATTGCTAGGTTGAATGATCCGGATTTAAATAGGAACGCAACAAATTATGGACCCTAATTCATGTTATTCTTATATGTTGCATATGGAAAGAATGAAATGGTCACACCTTCAAAAATTAAAGCCTTGCTGAACATCTGGTATAGTAAAAAATTATTTGTGCAGTAAGGGAAACCATATTTTTCATCCCTTGGCCTTCATATGTGTAGTCCTCCCCTTCTTATGAACTAAAAATCCTAAGGAATTTCTTTCCTTATCCATGTTCCACTATCCCCCCCCCTTCCCCTAACTTTTGCTTCCTCCCCTCCCCCTTATAATTTCTTCAAATTGAACTATGATGATGCCTGTAAATACAACCAAGGAAATATTGGCTACGAAGGAATTTTTCTTGATGATCAGAGACATGCTCTCTTCTACTTCTCAAAAAATATGGGCTCAAATACCAACAATGCTATAAAACTCTTATCCTTGGAAATGGGTCTCTTATTTTCCCTCTAGCTATCATACACCAAACTAATCATTGAAGGGGATTCTCAACTAGTTATCAAGAAAGTAAAGCATACTCTCCATGGAGGCAACTCTTAAAAAATGGAAATTAGTTGGCATTTATATAATTATCTCATGGTAATTCAATCCTCTCTCTCTCTCTCTCTCTCTTGAATTCTAGTAGTCCTCACCTTCAATGTTTGACAACCAACCAATAAGGTAGTGGAATTCTTGTCCAATGTAGGGAGTATTGATGAAGCTCTTAATATTCCACAATTATGGCTTCTATCTCCTAAGGATCACATTGGTTAGAAATATCACAACCTACTTTTGTAGGATTTCATTCCCCGATGGGGGTACATGGGGATGAGAAAAGGGAGGGAAATGATGGTTGTGACTTGCTCCCCCATGAGCATATGGGTGGGAACATGGTGTTGGATTCCCTCCCACACCATTCAAATTTACTTAACCTTCAAACCACAATTTAGAAACCATGTTGAGGGGAATGCAAGTCCATATAGATTTTAATGCACAATGAATTCACAACAAGATTAGGGGGCAACCATTGATGGTGTTCGCAGTCCCAACGCATTGGGAAAAGGTTTATGGCTAAAATTCGAATATTGGGAGGTTATTCTTTGCATTTTGTGACTGATGTTAGCTAGCTCTAGAGCCAATCTGCAAGATTTTAGTGGGCTTGAGATTTATTCCATTTTTATGATTACAATATTCAGAAGGAAGGATTAGGTTCTTCTGGGTTGGTCCCCCCTCCATCTTGTTCCTTACCAAGAGGGTGAATGTTGGCTCTCATCATGTTATCAAAAATGGAAATCATATTCTATCAAAGAGTGGGGGAATTTCATTCTTGAATTGGTCTCCCCTTTTTATCCATTTCCATCAACAACACAAGTTTCAAGTATATGCCCCATAATTTTAGTTTCTTACTGTGGTTCTTGTTTACACTGCATAGTTTAATTTGGTGGGAGCTTCACCTACTTATGAGTGTTATCTTTCTCATTTTGGTTGGATTTCTTTATATCTTTGTGTTTGTCTCATGGAATGTTTAATTTGGTTGTCTTAAGCCAACAACTGAGTTACTGCTTCTCCTTGTTTTAGTAGTCTCTTCTTTCCAACTATGTGTTGATTGAACTTGCTCCCATTTTTCAATATGCCTCATTAAAGAGCGTGCTCAAGATGAGGAGCTGGGGGTCATGGAAATCTCAACAATTCCCAAGTGAGGGCCATAAATCATGCTTTAGTTGATATAATTTAGGGAGATACTCACCTGGGTATTTAGCAGGAAATTGAGGACACTGAACAAGAAGTTATGGAGGAAAGGGATAGTGTCTTTGATTGGATTTCATGGTTTTGATATCAAACTAAGTCCTTCATTGGGGGATTTCTTATGGCTTCCACAAGCAATATTTACACACCATTAACCTTGGCATCTTAAGAACCTCCTAGGGAATGTTTTATTTGAAAGAAATGAAATTAGAGACAAGCTTCTCCTTTGCATGGAGGAATCACACTTACTATATCAACTCATGAATCATTGCATGGTGTGCATGGAGGTTTCTTTTCTTTGACATAACCCTCTTCCATGCAAGCATAGTCAACAAGAAATTATCAATTTTCCTCAGTCTCGACTCTACATATGCTATTGATAATGGTTCTGTGTTATTTTTTATTGGAAAATCCATGTAATAGCATGTGCTTGCTATCAGTTTGTTTTGCTACTATTATGTTATGGAATAATACACCTAATTTTTGTACTTGTATTAACCATGGTCATGTCCTTCCTATTTTGAGGACTATGAGACTTGCTATCTACTATCTTTGATTTGATTTTATACCAAGTAATCAATGCATTGTAAATATTTTCAATATTGACATAGAACAGTGAGCTTACAACAAAAAACATCATGATATATTTAACATTAGATTATATTATATTAATTTCTATCCATGTTTGTTATTATTATTATGAAGCCCAATTTTGAAATTTGGTCAAATTTTACCTAGTCTTATTTCTCTAATTGAAACCAAATACAATATCATTTTATTTATAACGATCTCTTTAATTTAACTCAAATTTTATAGAATTTTAACATGGTTTGAACTCAAAACATTCCATAGTTTTCTACAATATAAACAATTTTCTCAAAAACAAATATATTAAAAACATATTTCCAACTATCAAAATCTTCATTTATATCCCTACATTCTCCTATCTTCCTAAAATTCCCTAAAATTTAGATTTGTCTCGTACAAACACACCCACACCCAGATCCAAACCCCTACCATCCTCTCTAGTAAATTTGTAAATTTGGTGGAACATTGCTATTATCTTTCCTATATTAATATGTGAGATCATTTTTAATTTTAAATAACATTTTTTTCAATATTTACAAAAACTCACAAAACCATAAAATAATATTTAATCTAATCTTTAACTGAAATTTTTCGGGCATTGCTTGATTATTTAAAATAATCTCTCATAAAATTTGTATATTACTACAAATAAGCTCATCATTTGTGTGGTGTCACTTCCCAAATGAAAAGAGATGTCCTTCCAAAGCTTTGGATGTCTTTAAATAGGAGCCGATAAATAATACTCAAATGCCTCAATTTCTCAAGATCTCCTCAAAAAGAAAAATGGGAAGAAATGATTTCCACTACCCATCCCTAAGTTCTTTGATTAATCAAATATGGCTTCAAAGGACCATCATTCTATCAGAAATTCCATAGTGGCCACAAAGATGTAACTATTTGTTTAATAAATGCAACTACTCTATCAAGATAGGTGGAAATTCTCTTTGAGTATTCTTTTAGAGATCTGATAGCTTAGAGAACACCATTTCCAATTGAAGTATAAATCAATTTGAAAATTCCATTTTAAATAAACTGTGGACTCTGATTCTCAATCATCTTCTATGGTGTATCTAAAAAGAATGAAGGGGACACACCTTCAAAAGTCAAATCCTTCCTAAACATTTGATCTTGTGAAAAATCCTTTATGCAGTAAAAGAAACCAACTTTCTCATCTATTTTCCTCTAGATGATTGGACCTCACCTTCTTTTGAATTAAAAATCCTAAGGAAGATCTTCCCTTCCCCTATTCCCCCTCTCCCCCCATTCCTCTTCCCTCAACCTTTTCTTGTTTCATCCTCTCCTTGTGGTCCCCTTCTCCTTATTATTTGCTCAAACTCAACTTTGACGATACCTCGAAAGGCAACTTGGGAAATTTTAGCTAAGGAGGCATTTTTCATGATTATTATACATGCTCTCTTCCACTTCTCAGAAAATATAGGCTCGAATACCAAAAACACTAAAACTCTTCTCCTTGGAAATGGGCTCCTCATTTCCTCTCCACCTCTCATACACCAAGCTAATCATTGAAGTGGATTCTAAACTAGTTATCAACAATCTGAAGCATATTCTCCATGGATGCAACTCTAAAAAGGTATCAATTAGCTAGCGACTAAAGAATTGTCTCATAAGAATGAAATCCCCTCTCTCACAAATTCTAGTTCAGTGCTCAACCAATAAGGTGGTGAACTTCTTGGATAATGTAGGGAGCATTGATGAAGCTCTTAATATTTCACAACCATGGACTCCCTATCTTAAGGATCACATCTTTCAAGAATTCCATAACCTCCTTCTTCATGGTTGCAACTCCCCAATGGAGTTATCTGGGGATGAGAAAAGTGAAGGTATCGTCAGTTTCCAAATGCTCCCCCTGATGATATGGGAGGAAATTTGGTGTTGGATGTCGTTGAGCTGATTTAATCACTGTAAATATGATTGAATCACGACCATTAATTGTCAACCCATGGTAGGTCTATTTATTTCAAAGGAGTATGCACTATATATGCCGATACACTCGAGCCAAGAGTAAAATTAAAAGATAAAACAATGTTGCTGAATCTAATTGTAGAAAATAACACTCATGCAAAAATCAAAAGCATTCTACAGAGTTGAAACCACACTTCATGTTACCAAAGGGAAGGGGTGCCACACACCACACCAATAACTAAGTCAGTTAACTAAATATTATGTTCAACCCAATCCTGTGTGACATCATATCATAAATCTAGAAATAGAAATAAACCCATTCTATAAATTACACAACGACTGGAATACTTTCACACTTACATAAATGAACAATAATTGATCTACCACTATGCTACTACTTCTACTGCAATAATTACTAAAGAGGAGGGCCCTTCCTCCTTGGTAGGGCACAAGGATGAACTACGAATTAATAAAACTTCAACACCACAGTTGTGAAAGCATCAACAATGCTACTCTTTGTACTACGAAGTGATTATGAATTATAGGAGAAAAATAATGATACTTGACCTTTGTTACATGGAACTGAGTTCCCTTTATAATATTGACATGTCCAAAATAAGAAATGGATCAGTAATGAGAATCTCATGATTCTCATGTTGATCAATATAGAGAGAAAATAGAAATTGTTACAAAAAGTTATAAATACAAGGCTTATTGTTGTTACATCATTCTTCAAAATCACAACTATCTTGATTTCCTAGCTACCTATGGATAATACAATCTTCATGACAACTGTCCTATGGAATAGTACCCACAGTCCTTAGGTGGTTGCAAATTATTTAATGTCTCGCAATCTAACAATAATGCTTAAGGTGTAACAATAGTTTGGAGTGTAACAACAATGTTTGGGATGTAACAACAAGAACTCAGAATCCGATGTTCATCCTTTGGCTGTGGTTTTGGAAGCATAAACTAAAAGAAACATAGCCATAGATCCTTTTGTCCACAATTTCCATGGTTAGCCATAAAAAGGGATATCACCTCATCCATATCTAACAAAAATGGAAAAATAATATGTTATGAAAAAAATGAATTCTTACAACTAGGAAAAAGGTATCCACATGTTCAAAGGTGAAATGGTCAAGGATGGGGGGAAAAGGTATGCAAAATATGCACAAATATTGCACCCAAAATCTCCCCCAAGCTTAAGCAATTGCATGTCCTCATGCAAAATACCTCAAGGCCTGCTGTTATGGTTCATATGCAATTCTGTCAAATTATTAGCATTATCAGTATCCTCCTCAACAACCCTCTGTCCTTGACTAGCCATTAGATGATGTAGCCAAGATTCCTCCTCATAATCACACAGTGGATACTAAGGCTAGTATTCCTCCAAAAGGTGCCCAGTAAGTCTACAATCTGGGCACATTCTGGGACCCGTGAAATAGCAACCATAAAATTTTGAAAACAAAACGAGTCATTCTATAGTAGTCCTACACTACTAACCTCTGTGCACTTATAGCACCCTGTTAGTGCATGACTCTTCATCTGCACAAAAAGGTTGAGGTAGATCTTCACAATCCTCCCCCTGTAGACGGCTGCCTACTCCTTAACACTCGGAACACTCAAAAATTTCCTAAAGAGTCATCCCAGTTTTGCAGCCATGCCTGGTTCAACCTGGATCATCCGTGTTGCCTTTTCTTGTCTAGTGACTTCATAGCCATATTCCCATCTATCTGATTGTTCATGAAAGAAATTAAGGCACACATCTGAAAATCACCCATGTGTTATCACCTAAATCTTCCTTAGGCTGAAGGAAGGCAAAATTCAAGGTAACCACAAACCACGCTCAGTATGGTAGCTAGCCCTACCAGAACAAGAGAGGGATCTCTCTCAGTCATGCTCACTGAATAGATAAACAACATGGTCTAGGATGACTTGCAGTGAAATATTGATTTTAGGCTAGTAAATAAATATGGATACAAGAAGCAATTTTTTATAAATGACTGAGTTTCTGGGATGTATGGGACCAACGAGCAGCAATGAGCAAAGAATTTAACACAAAGGCATAGATTACTTCATGAGGCAAGACAAGCGGAAAGTCTAGCAATTATATTTGAAATAATGCAAAATGGAAAGATTGTTTAGGAGGGTGAAAAGGGCATAAACACATGAATCCTTTTGAACAAAAGAAGAACATAGAATGTGAAACTTTCCCACAGGCAGAGCAATAAACATGAATTCTACCTTATCTTACTTAGAAAATTTCACTAAAATGAATATGAATGAACTATGAAACATAAAAAAATACATATGAAACATAAAGAGAACACATTTTCTACACTCACACCACATGAATCTCATGAACCAGAGCTGTTGCCTTTCATTAATTCTCTATCAAAATATACAATGAAGAACTGAGTTTCTCTCCCACAGTCTCCAAGAAATTACAACCAACCCTTTGCAAATGGTTTTGCATACAATAAATAGACTATGCCATTGGGAAATAGAATGACCCATAGTTGGGGATTTTTTCAAATCAAGACAAAATGGAAATGGAAAGCCAACCATTAGTTACAAGTGTAGTGCTTCAAAAATGACAAATGGCTTGGGTGACTGCTCGCCTTCCTTTTCCACTTGGATAGGAGCCCACCTTTAGTGAAAATACCTTTTAAACATTGCCTTAGTTATCGAGGAAAATATAGTGTAAATGAGCAGGCCCACTTGGAGAAAGTCGCAAATCGAAATGTCATGGAGCGGAATTGATTTTGGCCTTTTGGTCAATATGCGTTGCGCCAAAAGCTATATACACTACGCCACTTTGGAGGCGATTTTGAGGTACCTGCTGGAGTCCAAATTGTGCCCAAGTGTGCTTGTTGGAAAGCATTGCCTATCTACTTTCCAACCTGGCAAGTGAAATTTCTGAATTTGGTGCTCATTTCCCCCTCCAAAACTTCAATCTCCCAAGACTGCTTCCTGTGTGTCAAAATAGGGGCAGAGAGGTCATTTTTTGAGTGTTTTTGACCTCCTGGGGACTCAAAACTTGCCCAAAATTCTTGTCAATGCACCAGCAGGCATGAGCTTTCATGCTGAATCCAAAAAAGCAAGCCATTCTTGATTTGGAGCTCCCAATCCTAAGCGCTGCGCCAGTGGCGCGACGCATAGGGAGAAAAACTCTGTGTTATGCCCAAAAATTTGTCATGTGACCACAATTGCCCCAAATTTTCTGAAATTTGGGTTGGAGATCCTCTATGAAGTGCTATGCTGGGCCATAGAGGCTTCAACCAAGGTTCGAAGCCAATCTTGCTCTTTTTCCATCTTTTGTCTCTTTGTCGCTTTGCTCAATTTCATCTTCAAACTCCTTATCTGAGCCTTTGAACTCATGTTCCATGCCCTATAGTGATAAATCATCCCCCTCAATATGGTTTTGTCCTTGTTGGCCTCCTCCAACAGTCTCTCAAGGTGGATGTTGATATGCTCAAGCCAAGACTCTCGGTCTGATCCGGATTTAAACAGGAACGCAACAAATTACAGAGATAACCATAAACACAAAGATGCAGCGGAAATAATACTTCATTTCATTAATGGAAAATACTGAAACATGCTTACAATCAGAAATGGAAATAAACTAGCTAGGGCGATGGTAGCTTATCTCTGAGAAGAGATGTGATGGCTACATGCCTCTGAACTGACTTACAATGAGGCTCGAAGGCCTATTTATTGTTGAGAAACAATGAAAAACCCTTAACATTCCAAAACCTAACCCTAGGAGATGAAACGCCAAACTGTGGGCCCCGTTTGGGGGTAAGTTGGTACATCAACTTCCCGGGGTCGTAACTTTAGCATATGATCTCCGTTTGACGCGTACAATAGCTCATTAGAAAGATCTATTCGAGCACTATCATTGTTGGAACAGGCAACATCGGTCCATTCCATGGACCCATGTTGCCCCCAGATTCCCCAAAAAATGTCGTTTAGGGCCTCAAAACGGCTCCGGAAGTTCAGGACCCGAAAAACTGCTAAAAATAGTAAGTTGTGCTACAATTAAGGAAACTGAAAATGCTGAGAAAGACAATGGTGGGGGTCCAGGTGGACTTGGCAGGTGGCCACCAATATCCACCTGGATCACGGTCATTGTTAAGCTCTCGCTCTAATGGAGTGATCTCAATCCTCCTATGTTGGGTAGCTTGGCGATTCTCATGGATGTTTTACAGCTCCATGAGCTCATGCTGGTCCTCGAGCTATTTGTTACTCTGCTCCAAATACCTGATAATCCACTTAGCCCTCTCCAAATTAAGAGATAGGGCTTGGATCTCCGTTTGCTGCGCCTGGATGGTCCTCCTAAGTTTGACACTCTCCACATCTGTATCATCATCATGAATGAGGATGAAGTCGGCCTTTTTTTCACTTGATGGCCCCTCATCATGCATGGGCCTCTTGCCCCTGTCCTGTACCTGTGTTGCTGATGTCAAAAGCGAGGCCCCTTCCACCCTGGGTGGAGATAACACTTACTTTGCTGCTGCAAACAAATGCCTACTATCTCTCTGGTATGTGATGAATTCTGGCATAGTAGTGGTCTCATGGCACTCATACTGATGAGAAGGAGCACCTATCTCATGTTCAACCTCTGATAATATCTGTGAAGTGCTGAAGAGGTCACAGGAGGTGAAGTCATCCCAAGTAATGCCCTATAATCCCAGCTGATGATCCACCAAAATTTTAATAAGAGAATAATGATAAACACTGTTAAGTTGCTGCTGAGGGGTCTTGTGCTGCATGAAGGTGTTCATCCTCTCTATGTTCCTGCAAATGAAATATGGGATGTTCATCATCTATACCCTGGTAAAGCGCATGAGTAACCTGATGTGATAGGCATATAGACGAGAGAACCTCCCCACACAGCTGAAATACTTCATGATCAACTTCATGAGTGGAGCATATTCATCTTTCAAATATCGAAATGGAAAGACTCTTTGGAGCTACCTCAAGAAACTGGCCTTAATGTAAGGCTCATAATTCTACCGATCAACCTTCTATTTCTTGTGCCACTGTTCTCCAACATTCGGTATGCTGGTTGCTAATGACACAGTTTCAGGTGTTAGTGTGAAGGTGACCCTGGCTAAGATAGAGTGATCTCCATGTAGGTGAAGTAAAAAAACATGGGCCAACTCATGATGAACTCAAACACTAGCCACCTTTTGACAAAACTCCAAGCATGACAAATGCTGGAAGCATGACATAGCAAGAGGGCAGGCCTGCAATTCTGTGAGGGAGGTTGGCTCATCCCTAACATGTTTTCCACTTTTGTGATGTCTCCAAGGAGCCTGTTCTTGCGAGGATGAATCACTTTGGGTTTCCATCTCATACTCCGATGAATGCTCAGATGCCATGACTGGTGTATGTGTACTGTGCTTGGACTGCTCTTTGATGATGGTATGAAACTATGTGTTGATAGATCTCTGCCACCAAGGGGAAAAATGCAAAAGGGAGTGTTAGGAAGGGGAATAATATGATGGGATTAGGGGTTATGGGGGAAACTTTTGTTTAGGGACATGTAGGAGGGTTTGGGGATTTTATAAGGTAGGATTTTGTGGTTTTATATTTGAAAATTGAGTGGAGGGGATAGGGAATAACAGTTTAGCATTGTTTTAGGGTAGGGAAAATAGGGAAAAATGGGATGGGGGAAGTGAACAATGGAAAGAAGGGGAAAAATGAGAGGTGAAAGAGGAGCCTTGGCATCAACACAACAAGTTTGCAACCCTAGAGCAATGACTTTGATGATTTCAAGTGGTAGGGTTTAGGCATTTTTTTTATTGCAACTATAAATGGCCATACACCACCATCACATTCACAAAATTTGATGAGCAACCAAGATTTAGACCTTACCTGTCAATTGGAAGGGATTCAATGTCGATTTGATGCAATTGGGAGCAAGACCGGGCCTTTACGGGTGTGCGTTGCGCAAAAAACCCAGTGCATCACGCTTTGTGTGTGCGCTACACCCATGTGTTTCCACCACTGTGCGGTTGCACTCTGTGCGCCGCACTCTCTATGTGCACTACGCCCCTCTGTGTGTGCACCGCGCTTGTGAAAATGACTCCAACCTTTCCTAAAATGCATGCTTACTCTTCATAGTGACTTTGTAATGATTCTCTCTATCTTTGGCGTGCACAATGACTTTGTTTCTTGTGGGCATCTTATATAAAGACCTTGGAATCATGGCTTTAATTTTTGTTTCTTCAAAACCCACTTTGATAATGTTTTTATTTTGGCTCTTTTTCCTGATTTAATGCAACTCTGTATTTCACTTTTCCCTTTGAATTTTTAGCTAAAATGATGAATTTTTTTGGCACTTTTTGCAGGGGATGTTGACATGGCATTTGGCCAAGGAAACCATGACTGTGCCTTAAGAGATCAACGAGAAACTTTTTTGAAATTTATCACAAATGACACACTGTTTGACTTTTCTTCAAAACAGAGTTTTCAAGAACAGTCGTGATCTGTCAACATGACGATGAAATTATTTGAATCACAACTTTGTAAGGGTCTCCCTCTGGCCTACATGGCTTTATTTGACATGGTTGAAGGCCAAATTGACTAATCCCTAGACCTAATGACTGAAAATGACTCTCATCCATTAAAAGATTGAACATTGATTGTCATGGACTTTAGTGAACATTGATGAAAAGACCTAAGCCAGCAGGTGCCAGACATGAGGGGAAATGAATGACAAGACCTTTTCTGTTAGAATATGGCATGCCCCTAGTGGAATGCAGCTGAGTGTATGGAGCGAGACTCCTAAAATGAAATGCAGAAAGAGTTTTGATCTCTTACGGAGGACTGACAAGACCGACTCTAACATTGGCTCCAATGGGGGATGGTAGCTCCTTGGAGGTGCCAAGAACAACAGATCTTTGGAAGAGCTAGACAGTGCCTTCATCCATTGGGCTATGGAGTCATTATTTCGACAAACAACACAAGACTCTGACTCATTTATGAAACTAAAATGACCAAAAATTAACTCAAATTTGACATTGAAATGAATTGAAGACTAACTTGACAAACTCTAACCAAACTGAAATAAAATGGTATTTACAGTGACAGTGGAAGCAGTGTCAATAACTCAGAAGTGGTACCGTTTGAGTAGCCGACCATTGATCGGCCCTCCTGGACAATCTTCCCTATTCATTTCCTTCAGAAGAAAGGCATTCTAACCCCGACATGCTGCAATCTTGAAAAGACCTTTCCAAAGATTCCCAAGCTTACCGTGCTTACCTTTTTCCTCATTCCTTACATCCCACTTTAGCACCACATCATCCAACTGAAATTTGTCCGCCTTTTCTTTTCTATCATAAATTTTCTTAATCTTCTCCTGCAACTTGGATGTGTTCTGGAAGACTTCTTCTCTGGTCTACTACAAGTGGACCATTTGATTCAACCTTCTATGCATAGGATCATCTTCACTGCCAGCCTCCTAAAGAAGTTTGACTACCGGGGCTGCGAGAGAGGTAGGAAATATTGTATCAACTCCATAAACAAGCTCAAAAGGTGACGTACCAATGGATTTCTTCTGACTGACCCGATCTGCCCAAAGTGCATTGACCAACCTCTTATGCCAACTTTTCTTGTTTATTTCCAGCAGCTTCTGAATGATGTTGACCAATGATTTATTTGAAGACTCCACCAATCCATTGCCTTGTAGATGATAGGCGGTTGAGTGACCCAAAATGATATGATATTTATGACAAAAATCTACCATCCTTTTTGACTTGAAAGCTGTTGCGTTATCAGTGATCAACTTATTCGGGCAACTAAAGCGAGACAAGATGTTATTTTTAAGGAATGAAATAATTACCGCATCTGTAGCTTGTCTGGTGGGAATTGCCTCAATCCATTTCATGAAATAATCTATCACTGTGAGGATCCATCTATGCTAACCGGAAGAAGCAAGATGAATTTCAGCTGTAACTTCTGCCTTCCTTCAAACATCTGACACTTATGACAACTCTTGACCTTCTTATATACATCAGCAAACAATGTCAGCCAATAATATCCCACTCTTAGGATTTTATTTGCTGTTGATTTCCAAAAAAGGTGACCACCACAGTCTCCTTCGTGGAAATCCTCCATGACCTTCTTTGCTTCTTTTTCCACCAAACAATTTAACAGAACGCCACTGGGATCTTTCCAATACAGTGCAGAATTTAGAATGAAAAACTTGGCAGCCTTCATTTTGAGTGTTATCGCTTTGTTTCTAGTCATGCCGAGTGGTGGTGACAAATTTTTAAGTACATATATGATATCTGAATACCATGGAGAAAGAGAAAACATTTCAGATACCTGAATTGATGATCCTTCCTCATTCTCATCGGATATAGAAGCGAACAGATTTATGTCTAAAGTGTGCAAGTTTGACTTGGCCATTAACTTTGCCAATCCCTGTCCTTTAACAAGCTTTGTGGGCTTTATTTCCACATCATATTCCAACAAATCTGCAATCCACTTGCCTCGTCTTCCTTCCGGGTCGGTCTGCACTAAAACATCTTTGACAGCAGCATTAGGAACATAAGCCAAAATATGAGAATGCAGAATATATACCCGAAAATATTTCAATGCTTTCACAAGTGCAAGGGCTTGCTTCTCAATGATGTTGTATTTTAAGGCTGCATCTCTTATAGCTCTGCTGAAGAATGCAATGGGTCTTTCGTGATCTTCTCTTTTCTGCAATAACACAGATGCCATAGTATGCTCCGAAGCAAATGAAAACAATATGAAATCCTGAGTGTAGTCCGGGCTGACTAGAACTGGAGCTGAAGAAAGAGCCAATTTGACTAAATTGAAAGATTTAACAACCTCCTTCGTCCATTTCACTTGGCTGTCTTTCTTAAGCATGTTTGTAATCTCTCTTAGGTGCTCAGCAAGATTAGGTACAAAGCGCTGTGGAAAATTCATTTTACCATTGAAAGGTTGAATCTCTTTCTTATTCTGGGGTAGATCGATTTGCTGAATTTCTTACACATGTGCTGGGTCAATACGAATGCCATCTTTTGAGATAATGTGCCCGAGTAGTTTGCCTTCCTCCATGGCAAACAAGCTCTTTTTCGTATTCAGTGATAGGCCATATTTTCTGCAATTTTGAAAGACAGTTTTTAGATGGTACATGTGTTCTTCATCAGATTTGGAAAACACCATTAGATCATCCAGGTACACAACCAAAAATACATCCTTCTCATTTGCGAAATCCAAGTCCATTGCACACTGAAATGTGGCGCCTGCGTTCTTCAAACCGAAAGGCATTTTAGCGCAATGAAAAGTTCCCACATGGAGTGGTGAATGCTGTCTTGTCTTGGTCATATTCATGGACATAAACTTGGTTATATCCAGAATAACCATCAAGTAGTGACATACGAGATGCTCCCACTACTCACTGAAGTATATGGTCCATTTTGGGTAGTGGATAGTTGTCTTTCAACGAAACTTTATTGAGATTTCTAAAATCAATGCACAAGTGAATCTCACCTGTCTTCTTTTGTACGGGCACCAAATTAGAGATCCAATCTGAAAATCTAATGGGAACAATGATCCCTGATTTGAATGACATATTTATCTCCTTTTCAATTGCTGGAAACAGCTTTGGATTTAGCCTTCTCAACTTCTGTCTGAAAGGTTTCTGATTGGGCTTAATGGGTATAGTGTGCTGAATTATATTTGTATCATATGTCTTTAAGTCAGAATAGTCCCAAGCAAACACATCTGCAAATGAAGACAACAAACTGATATTTTGGTCCTTTGTCCTTTGTGGCAATGCTTTAGACACTTTTACCAATTTAGGATTAACAGTTGTTCCGACAATGACCTCTTCCACACCATTCTCTGTTGGCTGCAATGTTGGTTTGCGGGCTACATCATCTTGATCAAAGAGTTATTCTAAATGTATCAAACCTTTAGGAATAACGTTATTCTTTAGCTGCAACACGTCCATTTCATTGATCTACACATCATCTTTACCATTATCTTTACCATCGTCATTTTCTACATCAATTGAGGTTTCTTTGAACTTACCTTTGTTTTGCAGAAAATCATCAATCTTCTCATCATCTTGGAGAACTTGCCAATATCTCTAATTGTCCGGGACTATCAGATGATCCTTGACATGGATTTCAAATTTGTTGCTGGAGTTCATTGGGATCTTCAAACTACTTGCTGCCTTAGCAAGTGCATCAGCAATGTTATTTTGTATATGAGGCACACATGTCAAGGTGTATTCTGAAAATAATTTTAGGATGTCTAGAACTGCATTTCAGTAAGCCTGCATCCGAGGATGCTTTGCTTGATATTCACCTCTGACCTGCTTAATCACCAATTCGGAGTTGCCATATACTGCAATCCTTTTAGCATTCATCTTTCTTAGAGTTTTTAGGCCAACAACCAGAGCTTCATACTCAGCTTCATTATTTGAACAATCAAAAGCTAACTTGTAAGAGCATACTCGCACGTTACTAGGCACTTTGTTCGGGGTGAAGAAAAGACTGCGTACCCAAATCCCAATTCCAGCGCCATCATTTCCCACTGCTCCATCGAAATCCATGGTCCACAAACCTTCTTCCTCCTCTTGCAAGTGTTGAAAATATGTTTGTTGTGCTTTGTCTGCTTGCTGTCCATTACTTTCAACCGATCGCTCAATGATGTTCTGCTGTTCTTGTCCTTCTCTCTTTAAAACTCCTCTGAAATTTTCTGTTATTTTTGGAATATCATCTTCTTCTATTAACTGACTATTGATATCATTGAAACTATCAGAATAAAAAACAAAAGACTCTAAATCTATATGTACATAATTAATCGGATGATTTATTGGTTTCTCCTTGCTTGTAATCATGTATTTCATTTTTTGTTCCCGATACAATTTCCTCATTTGGCCAAACACCAGAATTGTTGCATAGGAGAAATTTAGTTGTAGTGTCCCTTTCAATTTTGCTACCCAAGACCTGGAAAGAAGCATGCCAAACCTGGGAGGAATATCTGCTACAACAATATCCATCAAAACATTCTTCATTGGGAGCTGATCCAAACTCACAAACAAGTCTTTGATGAGCCCGATACATCTTACTCTGTTGGAATCAAATGAATATAGATCATGGTATTCCCGGGTGATGTCCAGACCCAGCTTATCCATAATAGCCTTGGGCATGAGATTGTGAGAAGCTCCAGAATCGAACATGGCATTATGTAACACAAAATCATGCAATCTTAAACTGATATAAAAAGGTGGCACATCACTATCAGGAGAATCACCATTCAATGCTGGCCCAAAAATCATTTCAGGTTGATCATCTTCAACATTTACCATGTCAGACATTGGGTCCAAATTCAAAATTTTAAATACTTCACTTCTATAACTGTTGTTCCTCATTATTTCAGCCAAGGGATTGGATAATTTCAATTTAGAAATTCCATTCTCTAAATTAAAAGCGGGAACCTTTTCTACCTCTTTGACTGGGATTTCTTTCCTTTCCTTTTCTTTTGATGCAATTAGCTGATTTGATTTCTCTTGTGATGGTAATTTGCTGCTATCCAGATCAACCGCCTCCTTTCCTTTCTTTTGTGTAAATGATGAATCATTCATTGATGCCTCAACTTCCTTCCTCTTTTGAATTGGTTTAATCGGCACATCTCTGTTTCTAAGTGAATACCGCTGTTGTTGGGCAGACAGATCATTCATATAGCCTCTTCGGTACTCATCAGATTCTTCATCCACAACGGTGTCATTTGCTAGAATGAAATCTGCATCTTTGTGTACAGCCGATATTTCTGCATACTCCTCATCCTCGGTAATATAAATAGGCAAATAATCAGGAGTAAAGAAGTGGTTTTCTTCACCTATTATATTCCCGTCCTCATCTGACTCTGGTCCATGCACAAAATTTTGCTGCAAATGTGGCTATACTGGTTGCTGTGCTATCTGCTCTTGGGCTCACCGATCTCTCTGCCTTATTCTATATTGTGGATGTTGCTGGCCACGAAAGTTAGGATTTCTAACTTGTGCCTTAGGTTTGTCAAGTTTCACTCTTTCAAGCATCTACTCTACCTTCTAGAGTAGTTGATCTACCAAGGAAGATTCTTCTTTTACGGTGACCTTATTTTCTGCCTTTACTCTAGCCCTCTTGGTCAACATATTTGCTTCAACGCTAACCACGATCTTTTGCATGTCTTCCATTGTGGCCGATTCTCTCTCTCTTAATTGATAATCCATGTCAGCATCAAAACCATCTGGGAACTTCACATGGCTAGCCCCACAGGTGGCCTTAGATGATTGGGAATTTCATTATAAACTGAATTGAATCTAATGCAGTAGTCTTGGACTGACTCACCAGCGTTTCGTTTGATCTGCCCATATTCAACCAGAATTTGGAGAGGATTCTTTTTCACTTCCCACTGGCCTAAAAATTGTCTTTGTAGGTCGGCCAAGGTAGCGATACGTGCATCTGGCAAACCTCTGAACCATTTCCTCACTTCACCTGCAAATGTCTATACAAAGAGTCTCATTTCCACATTCTCTACATCGATCTCATGAAGCTCACAAAAATCTTCCATTCTGTCCACATGTTGCTGAGTAGTAATGCTATTAGGAGTGCCATCAAAAAATGGGATTTTGTTTTGATAATCTGCGGGCATATCATCTAAAGCTTGAGGCAAAACAAGAGGTGCAAAACGAACAACCATCACTCTTGGTGGGTTTGGCCTTGGAGTTGTTGGAGGAGTGTGTGCAGTTTGTAGGGGGCTAGCAATTGGAGTTTGAAGCTCAAGTCTACAAGAAACTATGGATTGTGGATAGTAGAGTCAACCGCCCTTTCGGATTTGGTCTCGAACAATGATATTTCAAACTACTCATCAAAATCTAGCTCTTCAAGATACTCGAAAATGTCAGGACATGAATGGGATTTGAACACGGGAGATATAGAGCTCTCTTGATGACAAAGTCCTGGAATGAAATTGGGATTTTCATAGATATGCGGAGGATCTGGATCTAGATTAGCTCTAGTATAACTTCTAGAAGCTAGCGTGCTATTAAGAAAAATCAAAAGAACACGACCAACTCACTCAGCCTATCAAATCCTAAACTTATCATCCAGAAGCTTAGGATTATGAAGAAGTAAGGGGAGTAATTTCGTCCCCAGTAGAGTCGCCACTATGTTATCACCTAAATCTGCCTTAGGCTGAAGGAAGGCAAAATTCAGGGTAACCACAAACCACACTCAGTCTAGTAGCTAGCCCTACCAGAACAGGAGAGGGCTCTCTCCGAGTCACACTCAGTGAATAGATAAACAATATGGTCTAAGATGACTTGCAGTGAAATATTGATTTTAGGCTAGTAAATAAATATGGATACAAGAAACAATTTTTTATAAATGACTGAGTTTCTGGAATGTATGGGACCAACGAGTAGCAATGAGCAGAGAATTTAACACAAAGGCATAGATTACTTTGTGAGGCAAGACAAGCGGAACGTCTAGCAATTATATTTGAAATAATGCAAAATGGAAAGATTGTTTAGGAGGTTGAAAAGGGCATAAACACATGAATCCTTTTCAACAGAAGAAGAACACAGAACGTGAAACTTTCTCAGAGGCAGAGAAATAAACATGAATTCTACCTTATCTTACTTAGAAAATTTCACTGAAATGAATATGAATGAAATGTGAAACATAAAAAAATACATATGAAACATAAAGAAAACACATTTGCTACACTCACACCACATGAATCTCATGAACCAGAGCCGTGGTCTTTCATTAATTCTCTGTCAAAATATACAATGAAGAACTGAGTTTCTCTCCCACAGTCTCCCAGAAATTACAACAAACCCTTTGCAAATGGTTTTGCATACAATAAATAGACTATGCTATGGGGAAATATAACAACCCACAGTTGGGGAGTTTTTCAAATCACTACAAAATGGAAATGGAAAGCCAACCATTAGTTATAGGTGCAACGTTACAAAAATGACAAATGGCTTAGGTGACTGCTCGCCTTCCTTTGCCACTTGGATAGGAGCCCACCTTTAGTGAAAATACTTTTTAAACATTGCCATAGTTTCCGAGGAAAATATAGTGTAAATGAGTGGGCCCACTTGGAGAAAGTCGCGAATCGAAATGTCGCGGTGCGGAAGTGATTTTGGCCTTTAGGTTTATATGCGCCGCGCCAAAAGCTATATGCGCCGTGCCACTTGGGAGGCAATTTTGAGGTACCTTCTGTAGTCCAAATTGTGCCCAAGTGTGCTTGTTGGAAATACCTACCTGTCCACTTTCCAACCCGAGTGGAATTTCTAAATTTGGTGCTCATTTACCCCTCCAAAACTTCAATCTCCCAAGCCTGCTTCCTGTGTGTCAAAATAGGGGCAGAGAGGTCATTTTTGAGTGTTTTTGACCTCTTGGGGACTCAAAACTTGTCCAAAATTCTTTTCCATGCACCAACAGGCATGCTTTTTCATGCTGAATCCAAAAATGCAAACCATTCTTGATTTGGAGCTCCCAATCCTAAGTGGGAGAAAAACCCTGTGTTGTGCCGAAAAAATTGTCATGTGACCAAAATTGCCCCAAATTTTTTGAAATTTGGGTTGGAGATCCTCTATGAAGTGCTATGCTGGGCCACAGAGGCTTCAACCAAGATTCAAAGCCGATCTTGATCTTTTTGCCTCTTTTGTCTCTTTGTCACTTTGCTCAATTTCGTCTTCAAACTCCTTATCCGAGCCTTTGAACTCATTTTCCATGCCCTATAGTGATAAACCATCCACCTCAATATGGTTTTGTCCTTGTCAACCTTATCTAACAGTCTCTCAAGGTGGATGTTGATACGCTTGAGCCAATACTCTCATTCATTGTTAATCTCTTGCTCTAATGGAGTGAGCTCAATCCTCCTATATTGGGCAGCTTGGCGATTCTCAGGGATGTTTTGCAACTCCATGATCTTGTGCTGGTCCTCGAGCAATTTTTTCCTCTACTCCAAATAGCTGATAATCCACTTAGCCCTCTCCAAATTGAGAGACAAGGCTTGGATCTCTGTTTGCTGCTCTTGGATGGTCCTCCTAAGTTTGGCACTCTCCACATCTATATCATCATCATGAATGAGGATGAAGTCGGACTCTTTTTCACTTTATGGCCCCTCATCATGCATGGGCCTATTTCCCCTGTCCTATACCTGTGTTTCCAATGTTGGAAGCGAGGCCCCTTCCACCCCGAGTGGAGATAACACTCGCTTTGCTGCTGCAAACAAATGCCTGCTGCCTCTTTGGTATGTGATGAATAATGGCATAGTAGTGGTCTCATGGCGCTCATACTGATGAGAAGGACCACCTATCTCATGTTCAACCTCTGATAATACCTGTGAAGTGCTAAAGAGGTCACGGGAGATGAATTCATCCCAAGTAATACCCTGTAATCCCAGCTGATGATCCACCAAAATTTTAATAAGAGCAAAATGATAAACACTGTTAAGTTGCTTCTAAGGGGTCTTGTGCTGCATGAAGGTGTTCATCCTCTCTATGGTCCTGCAAATGAAATATGGGATGTTCATCATCCGTACCCTATTAAAGTGTATGAGTAACCTGATGTGATAGGCATATAGATGACATAACCTCCCCTCATAGCTGAAATACTTCATGATCAACTTCATGAGTGGAGCATATTCATCTTTCAAATATTAGAATGGAAAGAGTCTTTGGAGTTGCCTCAAGAAACTGTCCTTAATGTAAGGCTCATAATGCTGCCGATCAACCTTTTGTTTCTTGCGCCACTGTTCTCCAACATTTGGTATGCCGATTTCTAATGAGACAGTTTCAGGTGTCAGTGTGAAGGTGACCTTGGCTAAGATAGAGTGATCTCCATGTAGGTGAAGTACATATATATGGGCCAACTCATGATGAACTTGAACACTAGCCACCTTTTGACAAAACTCCAAACATGACAAATGATAGAAGCATGACATAGAAAGAGGGTAGGCCTGCAATTATGTGAGGGAGGTTGGCTCATCCCTAACATGTTTTCCACTTTTGTGATGTCTCCGGGGAGCCTGTTCTTCTGAGGGTGAATCACTTTGGGTTTCCATCTCATACTCCCATGAATGCTCAGATGCCATCACTATTGTATGTGTACTGTGCTTGGACTACCCTTTGATGATGGCATGAAACTATGTGTTGATATGATCTCTGCCACCAAGGGGAACAATGCAAAAGGGAGTGTTAGGAAGGGGAATAATATGATGGGATTAGGGGATATGGGGGAAAATTTTGTTTAGGGACATGTAGGAGGGTTTGGGGATTTTATAAGGTAGGGTTTTGGGGTTTTATACTTGACAAATGAGTGGAGGGGATAGGGAATAGGGGTTTAGTACTGTTTTAGGGTAGGGAAAATAGGGAAAAATGGGATAGGGGGGAAGGGAACAATGGAAAGAAGGGGAAAAATGAGAGGTGAAAGAGGAGCCTTGGCATCAACACAACAAGTTTATAACCCTAGAGCAATGACTTTGATGATTTGAAGTGGTAGATTTTAGGTGTTTTTTTTATTGCAACTATAAATTGCCATACACCACCATCACATTCACAAAATTTGATGAGCAACCAAGATTTAGACCCTACCTATCAATTGGAATGGATTCAAAGTCGATTTGATGCAATTGGGAGCAAGACCGGGCCTTTACGGGTGCGCGCTGCATAGCAAACTCAGTGCACTAAACTATGTGTGTGCATAGCACCCGTGTATTTCCACCATTGTGGGGTTGCACTCTGCGCGACGTGCTCTCTATGTGCACCACGCCCCTCTGTGTGTGCGCCGCGCCTGTGAAAATGACTCCAAGCTCTCCTAAAACACGTGCTAACTCTTCATAATGACTTTGCAATGATTCTCTCTATCTTTGGTGTGCACAATGACTTTGTTTCTTGTGGGCATCTTATATAAAGACCTTGGAGTCATGGCCTTAATTTTTGTTTCTTCAAAACCCACTTTGATAATGTTTTTATTTTGGCTCTTTTTCCTGATTTAATGCAACTCTATATTTCACTTTTCCCTTTGAATTTTTAGCTAAAATGATGAAATGTTTTGGCACTTTTTGCAGGGGTTGTTGACATGGCATTTGGCCAAGGAAACCATGACTGCACCTGAAGAGATCAACCAGAAACGTTTTTGAAATTTATCACAAATGACACATTGTTTGACTTTTCTCCAAAACAGAGTTTTGAAGAACAGTCATGATCTGTCAACATGACGATGAAATTATTTGAATCAAAACATTTTAAGGGCCTCCCTCTAGCCTGCATGGTTTTATTTGACATTGTTGAAGGCCAAATTGACTAATCCCTAGACCTAATGACTAAAAATGACTCTCGTCCATTAAAAGATCGAACATTGACTGTCATGGACTTTAGTGAACATTGATGAAAAGACCTAAGCCAACAGGTGCCAGACATGAGGGGAAATGAATGACAATACCTTTTCCATCAGATTATGGCATGCCCCTAGTGGAATGCAGCTGAGTGTATGGAGCGAGACTCCTAAAATGAAATGTAAAAAGAGTTTTGATCTCTAACAGAGGACTGACAAGACCGACTCTAACACCATGTAAGAAAGAATGTTTGAAACCATGTGCACGTTGACATGTTCACAAATCATGTTATGAAGAAAAAGCTCACAAAGCAAGCTTTAATCCTAGAAGTTGCACGCATGGAAAACATCCAAACTTTTTTGGGTAGAATCAGCCAAATAGGTTCTATTTTCATAGACCATATTCAACTGAAACAAGAAAAATTGTTCCCGCAGAAAAAAAAAAAATTGGGTAGGTCGGAGAGGGCCTTCTACACCTTAACAAATTTAGGGTGATTTCATGCAACTTGTTTTTTTCATTTTTCAGATCCCAAAGCTAATCTTGTAATAGCTACAACTACTCTTCTTTCTTCTTCATAGCTACCTCTTTCCCTTGTCTTTCCAATTTTTCTACCAAATCATTCCCAACCCATTTCTCCTTGAGAAAGTTTATAACTTTCTGGTGTGCCATCAGTGAGATCACTTTGTCTTGCAATAGGAGTGCCTGTCGCTTCCACTTCGGTAACTCGGATATCAATAAAATTATCTCAGAAAACCATCCTAATTCAAAACCCCGTATTCCTCTACATGCATTATCACTTGGGGGTGTAATAGCATCCCAAGGATTGAGCTTCTCTATCTCAACTGATGATTCTTATGTAACAATAATGACTTCAATGAGTTATTGTGTAGTAGTCTCTTCTTTTCATCCTTGATTAGCTTTTGCCTCTATTGCTAGTTTTTGTGTAACAGTAGTTTCATTGGTAGGTTCTTGTGTATCAGCTCCTAGGTCGCCACCCATGGAATGCTCTGTTTCAGTTGTTGGGTCTTGTGTATCAACAACATCGTCAATAGGTTCTTGTGTAACAACTTTCCAAGGATCGGTTTTGGTCTCCATCGAGGTGGTGCTTGCAACATAGACTTTATATCCAGTTCCTGCTAGGTTTATGGTGCATGCCGCACACACAGGACGTTGTGTAGAATCCACCCTCATTTTGTCCATTGCTTT
The DNA here is from genome assembly GCA_000404065.3 of Pinus taeda. NCBI lineage: Eukaryota > Viridiplantae > Streptophyta > Pinopsida > Pinales > Pinaceae > Pinus > Pinus taeda. The sequence goes on along the minus strand of APFE030325945.1, from coordinate 32,929 downwards.
TGGCAGAGTATCCAGACCTAGAACGCTTACTTCTGCTCTACTTTCTTCTAATCGCTACTTTAATTTGTCATATTCGTCTTCTAAGATTTTGATTTTAAGCAGCAAAGACTGGGTCTCGTTCTTACTTGGAAGAGGGTCTTCTTCCAAATGAAGTTGTTCCTCCTCTTTTTGCTTCCCCGTGTCCTTGCTCGATCCTTTGCTAGATGAACGTGAAAGTTTCGACCACGAACTAAATTTTACCCTTTTCTTCAGAATTTTGTCACTTACCGGCTTCTTTAATGACCTTTTCTCGACCCTTCCTATTTCCTCTACTTCTTTCGAGGCATTAAGGGCTTTAGTTCACCTCTTGCAAGAGGTTCACATGGTATGGTCCATTATTGGTCTAAACCATGGATATCTAGCATTAAATGTACTTTCAATTCTTGGAATGATTGGAATAAAAGGGATAATGATGACAAGGTTTTAATAATGATTATCAGTTTTAAATTTGAGATCATAGATTATGAAATGACTCGTCCTCTCCCCTGAGTTTAATGTGATGTCAATCCTCGATTGTCTAAAGAGATGCCATATTTAATTTCCATAATTGTTAAATAGAGGAAAGAAGTGACATACCTTTATGTGATGTACCTGGCACGATGTGGTAGTTGTATGAGTTGCTTCTACAACATAATGCTAATGAACACTCTCTCTTTCCTTGTTCCATTTGACGATTTCATTGATGTGGCTTCTTACAAGTTAATGGTTGTTACTTGTGTAACAATAACATGTTTCCATGCTATTTGTACAACTGTGTTTTATTTACGTAATCTTCCTAAAACTACTTACAAAGAGAATTTACAAACATATTCTAATATAACTTGTAGCAACGTAAAAAATAGAATATACATGTGTTACAAAATGTTGTTACAGAGAGAAAGAAATCTGTAATAGCCGCCAACTGAAGTTGGTTTCCAACTATCACAATCGGCCTTCTTGTGCCCCAAAAGAGTTTTTCACAGTTATATTTTTATTTATATGTTTATTTATTTATTTATTTATGCATTTTGGGTGTAACAACTACCAACAGAAGCTAGTTCTCAATTGTTACACATATGGGAAAATTTAGAAATTGGTAGCACAGGGGAATTATCCCTAGCCTTCATAATCTGAAGGTCAAAATCCTTAACAATGTTGATGAACGATTCCTTTGAGGTGGGTTTATGATATAGCCGAAGACAATGCCCATTAGAAAGCAATGGTGTCCTAGCAATGTCAATGGTTACTAGATTTACAGTCCCATTATCAAATACTGCATCAAATTCATAAGGACTTAGCCACCTGGTGCAGAGCTTTCCTTTAAAATCCTTAAATCTTGAATCATACAATAGAGCCGAATCTCCTTTTTGAAATTTCTTCTTTTTAATAAATGTATCGTACCACTTAGCTCTCTACTGCTAGACAATGTATTATTTCTTAATAATAGCTAATAATTTCTATCTAGTTCATTAAGTTGATTCAACCATTGTTTTTGTGTTGTTTCCAGATCTAGATTTACCTACAGTGTTGTTCTCAATGTCTTAATTTCAAATTTTATAGGAAATAGAGGGTTTTTACCATACACTATTTAATATGATGAGAATCCTATAGTGTGCCTCCTTGTAGTCTAGTACGCCCACAATGCTTCTGGGAGTTTATCAACCCAATTCCTTCAATGGCTAGCTATGACCTTGGTAAGAATACCATCAATAACCTTGTTGGTTCTTTCTACTTGGCCATTTTCTTGCAGAAGGTAAGGAAAAGTGATTCTATGATAGATTTTATATTTCTCAACCAAGTTCTGAATCAAATGAGATGTGAACTAGGGGCCTCCATCTACCACTATGTCTCTACATACTCCAAAGTGGACAAAAATTTCTTCAAACAAGAAGTCTGAAACAACTTGCTCTGTAGCTTTGGTTAATGCTTTCACCTCGATGCATTTTGTGACATAGTTTGTGCAGACCAAAATATAGTATTTTTGTTGAGATGATGGGTTAATTGGTCCTACAAAATATAGAGCCCATTTCTCAAATGGTTTTAAGACTATTTGTGGTCACAACGACATCTCTTCTGGTTGAAGTGATTGAACCATTCTCTGGTAGTTGTCACATCCCTTCACGAATTTCTTAGAATCCTGGAATATTTTGGGCCAATAGTATCCTGTTGAGAGCACTTTGTATCTTGTTCTCTTATCTGCAATTGACCTCTGCAAGGTTCCTCATGGAAATCTCAACGGATATAAAAAATTTCATCCTCCCTTGCACATCTTCTGATCTGATGATCTGGCCCAGTGTGATAGAGATTTCCTTCTATCCATAAGTATCTAACACTTTGTTGAACGATCCTTTTCTTTTCCCTGTAGGATATGTGTTGGGGGATTTTTCCTACAACAAGATAATTATCTATGTCTACATACCATAGTGAGTGAACTGAAAAAGAAAAAAGATATTCATCTGGAAAAGAATCTTAAATAGGCATGGTTTCACTAACAACAGTCAGTCTAGAAAGAAAATCAACTACCACATTAATCCTTCCTAGGTTTATCCAAGAGAGTTATATCAAATTCCTGTAACAGCAATAACCATTATGTAATCCTACCATTAGTGACTCGTTTGTTCATCAAAAAACAAATGGCAGAGTGGTCCATGTGTACAAACACTTTATATCCTATGATGTAGTGCCAAAATTTATTGATGGCATGCACTACTACAAGGAATTCCTTCTCGATCACCATGTAATTGAGTTCAGTTGGAGTCAAGTTTTTACTTATATAATAAATGGCATATAGTTTCTTGTCCTCTAGGTTACCCAAAACAACTCCCACAATAGTATCAGATGCATCTGTAGCTAGGTGGAACGGTAGATCCCAGTTCAGTCCTTACAAAATAGGATCCGTTGATACACATTATTTCAATTTCATAAAGGCATGCTCGCATTTCCCATTCCATACAAATTATGCCTCTTTCATGACTAAAGAAAATAAATGAGATGCAATCCTTGAAATGTTTTCTATAAACCTCCTATAGTACCCTGCATGACACAAGAAACTACGTACCTCTTTTTGTGTCTCAGGAATTGGGATTTTTAGGATTACCTCTATCTTAGTAGGGTCCAGTTTAATTTCATCATATGAAATAAGATGTCCCAGCATGATCCCCTCATTCATCATCATGTGACAATTTTCTGTAATCAAAGCAACATTAGTCTACAGACATCATTCTAATACTTTTTCCAAATTAACTAATGTTGTTTCGAAGGCATCCCCATAGGGTGTGAAGTCATCCATGAAAATTTCCAGGCAGTCATTCAGCAGATATGAGAAGATTCCCAATATCTCCCTTTGGAAATTTGTTGGTATGTTATAAAGTCCAAAAGGAAGAACTTTATAGGTGAAAGTTCCCCAAGGGAAGGTAAAGGTCATCTTATCTTGGTCTTCTAGGGAAATCTGTATTTGGTTGTACCCACTAAACCCAACTGAAAATAAGAAAAATTTCTTGCCAGGCAGGGTATCAAGGACCTAGTCCATAAATGGCAAGGTAAAATGGTCCTTTTGGGTAGCCTTGTTAATTTCTCTATAATCCACACAAACCCTCCACTTGTCATTCTTTTTGGGGACAATAACAAGCATAGATGCCCACTTACTGTTAGAAATGGGAAAAATGAAGTTGGAATTTAGGAGTTTCTACAATTATTCTTTTATTACCTCCTTTAATGCAAGGTTCATACATTGATGCGATTGTCTCACTATATTTCAACCCTCCTTCAAATAGATGTTGTGAGTGCATAGGCTCAGATGGATTCCCTTCATATCTATGTAGTCCCATGCAGATGCCTTTTTGTACTTCTGTAATAGTTGTAACAACAGTTTGTTCTGTTCAACAGTCAAGTTTGGATTAAATTTAAGATATTTACCTAGTTCTATTTCAATAAGATTGTTGTTAATACTTGAAGCGATCTTCATCTGTTCAAGATTAAAATCTTCTACAACATCCTCCTCCCTCAATTTTTTAATGGAAGTAACAAAAGGTGAATTACTAATGAAACCACTTATGATATCATATTTTGTTTCATCCTTAAAGTATTATGCCTTCCTGAGGGTGACAAGTGGCTATGAGTGATTTGACTTAGGCTCAAATTCATCCCACAAGAGGTTTCCGAAGACTGTATTTGGTTTTGCTGGGGGACAAAGGCTAAGATTCTTGGTGGCTTGGACATCATAAATCATCATGAACCCAAACCTGCATCCTATGAATGCATATGGAATGGCTAGACATGACCTTCCTAAAACTAAAGGATTCCCCCCAGGTTTGATTTAGTTTGTAAAATAAGGAAGTCAGCAGGATATCACCAAGAACCTATTATAACCACTATGTCTTCTATCATTCCCCTCGGTTTGACACGGGACCTATCTGCTAGTTCCAATATTGTAGGTGCGTGTCTTAGTCCATTTAATCCAAAGGTGATGAATATTTCTTTCATCATTACATTAATGTCTACCCCTAAATCAATTAATGTATTGGTTATGGGCTTGCCATCGATGTAAATAGTAACAGTAAGATTCCCTGTATTATGGTGAAGTAAAATTCTAAGAGTGGACACAAACAATTCCTCTAGCCTGATAATGGGTCTAGCCACAACTGATACATTCTATGGAATATTTCCTTAGGTTATAACCAATTAAGAGGGCCTACCTCTTTGTATGCTTATCATGTTTGGTGATGACCTTGCTTGCTCGCTCCAGCTATCTCCTGTTTCCTTCTTTGAACACCTAAAACAAGTAAACAATAGCAAACAACAAGCATGAAAATAGACAAATTGTAATTCAACCTACTTAACAAGTCAAGAAATATTAATCCATGAACATGTGAGATAATGCATTATATAGAAAACCAATCGATAATTTAATATATATTGAATCAAGAAGAGATTACAACCATTGTCTTGACGTTGTTGTTCTCCTCTGACAAAACTAGGTTCTCACACACTTTCGTTAGCATTCCATGATGGCCTCAACAATGATAGTTTTAAGTCTCTTCCCTTTAGGTTTCACACTAAAAGAAATTCACACTTCTCCCTCACACACAACTAGAGAGATACAACTATGAATAGCTTGATGTTTTACTCCAAACTTAATTAGCACTAGCACACCAACATTAACACTTCAACCCTAACACTAGCTTGTGCTTGGGAAAAATGGAGGCTTTTATAGCATGAATGGATGAGAGATGGTTCCTCTTCTCTTTGGAGAAGGTATTATCTCTTGAGGTAGTTCCATCCTTATAGAGGAAAGGAGCCCAAACTAACATCCTCGACTCCATTTGGCTCAACCATTTACCAGAATTATGTTACAAAGCTTCTAGAGCTGGAAGCTTCGACTTCTTATTCAAAAAACTTTCCATAAGAGGATCGGCATGAATGGAACAAAGCTCAGTCACTATGGTCGGTGCTAGGGATAGTGTTAATTCCTACATATTGGTGCGAGGAGGACAAGGGTCATTAGTACCGGTCTTGTGAATTGGAAAAAACAAAAGATTTGTGGAAATGGTGCAAAAGGGAATTTTGATGCTCATGAAGAGGGACACAATGGGAGTTTCTTCATGAAGGGAAAGCATGTAGCGTTCACTGTAGAGGTCCTCTAGGATCAAGGAATGGGGAGTACAGGGACAATGATAAAATGTTGTGTAACGGATGTCCCCTAAAGTGTGAAGGCAAAACTAGAGTGACGGATGAAATGATTTATGAATCAGCGCAAGGAACTAGGATCTGTTGTCGGGAAACCTTCAAGAAAGTATAGATACATATACATAATAGAAAACCTTGTCAAAGGATACATGAACCATGGCATAGACGCAACCATCCAATGAATGATCATGTAAACGGATCTAGGCATGGGCGCAACCATCCTATAAAGAGGATCATATTGAAACCAAGGTATGGTCACAACCATCCAATAATGAGAAGGATCACATATGATAACTCATGGTATGGTCCCAGCCATCCATATGAAAGAAACATGTATATCAATATAACCATGTCACATCACTTCACAATCTGGACTTTTGTGATCTCAGCCCAGGGTCTTGCACTCCAACATGACCCAATCAAAGTACAGATTCCAACATGTGAATAGATGTGTTGATGTCGAACATGCTAGAAAATTGCTTGATTACCATTCAATGATGTAAATTGTTAACAAGTGCGAGAGAAACCACCAATAATGACAATAGTCCTTAAGGTACTATCAGCACAATCCAAGGAATGTGAATAGAGGAACTGAAGTCAAACACTCATGAAATCACTCGATCGAAAGCCAATGATGTGAACTTGTCGTCAAGTGTGAAGAAATTTCCATTAGGGCATGCAAGCTCTAAGGTACTTGAAGGGAGTCTCTCAATCAACTTCCTGGATAATGAGTTGAAGTCGATAGGAAGTGACCACATCAAAGGACGGCCATAATGTGTCCCGCATCATCGACATCAGACAAAGGGATGCAAAGTGATTTTGGGTGATACAGAGAATCAGAGGTACGTATAACTACATAAGGACAACTCCTGAACATATTAGTGACACGACTGGAAGTTTGGCAGCTTTTGGATCCATATGATCGGTCATCATGATGGCGTGGTAGAGATCATATGGAAGGAAAAAATAAATGGCCCTGTTATCTCTGCTACATACTTTGATATTTCAAGGGTCAAATACATGTCTGGCCATGTTGGTTATGCTCACAAAGGACTCACATCAGTAGTTCTTCTCTTGCTCCTTCACTCCGATCACATTTTCATAACCCCCACTATCTCTGTTCTTTACTCCAAAACTTACGATAAACTTTGTTTCTCCGAGCCTTGAGTGCAAAGCTTAAGTCCCCACAAAACATATTCATGTGACCCCATGCTCCCATAGTCCATCACCATCTTTTGATCGCAGTTGTTGATCACCGCATCTTGATCTAATGGTCCCCACTGCATTCAATGAACAATCTGCCTGTTTATTCCTTCCACCGTCTGATCATCCCCGCCGCGATAGGATGGCATTCGCTCCTCCTGTGTCCGCGAGTTGACAACCCGTTAGCTTGCGATCGAAAGTGGTTTCATTTCGCCCCCACTGCCACGTGTCACCCTATGGATGGAATCTCACACCCTTGTACGTTTACCACTCGGTGCCCAAAAGCAGTGTGACCAAAACAGCTTACCGCCCGTATGTTGCTCCTGCCCATTAACCCCCCACCGTCTCCTCCGCCCAATGACCGTTGGATCTACCCACCCAAGATCCAACGGCTCTCGATCGCTTTCCTCCCAACACCTCCAGCCAAGCAATCTCTGCCGTCTATCCATTTGATCGAATGGCAGATGTCTCTCCTTCGCCCTGCTCGTACGTCTGCCATGCACTCCTCTCACCCTGACCATTCCATAGCCTCGAAAGAATGAAGGTGGCCTGTTACCAATACACGGTGCATTAGATTCTCAACCACCACATCCAACAAATAGGATGGCTGACAAGGAAAAGGACATGCCTTAAGCAGGTCAGCGCATTTAACAGTTATGGAACTTCTTCCATACGACACTCCACCTACTCGAGAAGGACAAAAAAGCACTCGAGAAGATCTAATTCATTCACTGAAGCAGGTAGATCACACCAGAGACTCCATTAGGTAGTTAAAGTGGTTAGTGGTCAATTATGACCCGTCCACGCCTAGAATAGCAGAACGTCTTTGTGAATGAAACTCTATATATACCCAAAAAACAGATGTAATCAAGGTTGATGGTTGTTGTCTTCATGTAAGGTTCAAGTTCTGGAGATTGTAAATGCTTTTATACTTGTAGCATCACATCTTCATTTTTAGCTAATTCAAGCTTCTTTTGCTATTAATTTCTCACTTTCCTTTCCTATTCTATTTTAGGTTGTGCCTGTTATGCAATTTTCCTAAACTCTTGACATTTAGCATTAGAGGAGCTGTCATCCTACCTCTATGTTAAAATCTTGTATGTATCAGTGAATGTGTTATTCAGGTTTCTTTTCACCTAATTCTAGAGAGTTGTCATCCTGTCTATACATTGGGGAATTAGATTTTCAGACCTCTTTACTGGTTGCATCCGGGCATCACAGGGTCTTGTGCATCTGCTCGCATGGTCAATTTTCTCCATATTGTTGGGTTGTGTTATATTCTTTCCACGACTAACCTACGTAGTGAACCAGGGGGT